>PVJI01005579.1:0-94803 GCA_004026765.1 Micronycteris hirsuta
TTTTGCAACAGCATGAATGGAACTGGAGAATATTATGCTAAGTGAAATAAGCCAGTCAGTGAAAGACAAATACCATATAATCTCACCTATAGGTGGAATCTAGTAAACAAAATAAACTAATGAACAAAATAGAACCACAGGCATGGAATCATGGAACAAACTGACAGTGACCAGAGGGGCATGGGAAGGGGGATAATAGTGGAAAGAAGGGGAAGATACTAGTCAAAAAATCTGTATGAATGACACATGGACATGGAGTTGGACAACAGCGTGGGAACTGACTGGCAGCAGGGGGTTGGGATGGGTAGAGGAGGGCAAAGGGGGAAAAATTGGGCCAACTGTAATAGGATAATGAAAAATGATTAAAAAAAATATTCAGTGCTGTGATCACATACACATATAGCAGGGACTCACATTCACTCCTACCTGCGTAGAAATCTCTCTCCCTTCAGAGCCTACTGAAATGTTCATTAATCATGCTGCCATGATACATTTTTCCAGTTTCTCCATGCTTGAGCTATTCTCCAGTATTATTTTTTAATCTCCTCACGCTTCAGCAAATGATTGGTGCTCCTCTGAACCCAGCAGATGATCTTACACGTACTATTCAGGCTGCTGATAAAGGCTGTGGATCAATGCCATTGAAAGGTGTTGGAAAATATATAACCATCTGCCTTTCAGTCTATAGTTGGTAGTATACATTTCTTCCTCAACAATAAGAGCAGATGGGTCACTAGAGGCTGTACATTTAACTCACATCAGAATATTCCCTCTGTAGACAATCGTTTGCTTTTGTCACCATGTCAACATATACATCATGTTCTTCTGCACACATACTTAAAACACACAGAGTCTGTGTTCATTATAACAATTTGCATGAATATTTATAACTGCAAGTTGAATAGTTACAATCACATTAATTTGCATCACTAATGTAGGAGTTAGGTCTGAATTTACCTATTAGTGTTCTTTTAAATCTCAATAATAGATGTAATAGAGGTCCCCTTAGCAATGTGCCCTCAAGTAATTCTGTAACCATAGCAAAAGAAAGCATGAAAGTGTCTTAAGACGATTTTCCTTTAACATAAGTGTCTCTCTGCCTTGCCAGATATTTATTACGACACTGTGTTTTATGTTTTTATCTTTGTTAATGCAGAATTAGCAATGATATTGGCTTCAGAAAGGCATTATTGTGTCAAAAGAATGCCCAGATGATGAAGAAAGAACATATTTACTCACTCTTATTAAGGTGAGCAGCATATTTATAATAACTTACCAGAATAAATGCATACTGACTTAAAGGTTGTGATATTCAGTACAATTAGATAAACATTAACATCTAGTTCACAGTCTAAGTTCTATTTTTGGATGACACTCGAGCTGTTGCTAGTGGGAAGGAGCATATATTTTGAAAGACTTAATGAAAACAGAAGGTTGATAACCTAAACTATAAATCTGAATCTACACTCCCTTAATTCATAAGATTTATCACATTCTCTTCCCAAATCAAATATTTGAGTGATGTTGAGCCTGACCCCAACAAAGAGGCAGCAAAGTGGTGGAAAAAGTCTGAGTCAGACTAGATTCTAGTCTGGCCTCTGTCACCATTTAGCCATATGACCTTGGACAGGGACCTTAGCATTTGTGGCATTCTGTTTCACTGGTGTAAAACCATGCTTGTAGGACCAGAGGATCTGGTTTGTCCCTTCCAGCTGGGTCCTTCAAAGCATCAGCAACTTTGTAAAGACTTAAGGGAAAAGAACTAGGCAGCACCCATTCTGTTCCCCTTCTTACCTGTTGACTCGTTGTATTACGGTAAAGCTCGTATGAGACAAGATTTGTTAGAATTTTTGGAAATGTAAGGAGTAGGAAGCAATGCAAGACAATGAGAGATGAAGGCAGAGGTGACATTCCACAGTTAATTATCTCTTAACCCCAGTCTTTGTGCCCTGCCCCTTCTAACTGGGTCTATAATCTTTATCTTATTTATCTTTCATTTATTGACCCACACTCAGAGTCTCAGCCTCAACCCAAAGGAAGACACCTTTTTAACATTATAAAATTTCAAGGGGCAGCACGTGATATTTGTAATTTCTCAACCTATTGGTTGAGAAAATATATTTAATCAACATTTAACAAATGTTCTTTGAGTGCCTAGGGACTTACTGCAGTGTAAAAACAGATTCGTGGGGCTTATACTGTAGCAGAGAAAGACATATAGTAAAATAATCACACAGGCAAAAGCAAAATACAAAATGACAAGGAGACAACGAATTTCATAACTTTTGTGTTTTATTAATCACAACACTTCCTACGTGCATTTGAAAATAACATATATGCACAAGCATATCATTTATTCAGACTATGGCTGGCATATTGTTGCAGGTCCTTTGCAATATAACTTCTGCCCCCAGGTTAGGAATTTCTACATTGTTGTGACTGCTGTGTCCAATCTAGAATTTAAGCTGATTGAGGACAAAGATCTTGCATATTAATTAAATATTTACCAAATAAATGTATTGAAATGCACTGCTTGCTGCTACCTCAAACGCCATATTAATTTTTCACTCTATTATCCTCACGATGGTAAATGCTGACCAGAGGCAGAGGACAGTGGGGCTGGAAAAAGTGGTCTACTCTGGTCAAGCTAACAGAATCTCCACCATTTTGTACCTGTCCCCTCTGAGATACGTGCCCTCCACCAGGTAAGGGGACACAGCCGTGGAGGAAATACTCCAGTTTCAACTACCTCAGACTAGACCTGTATGACCATGTAATGCAGTCATCCCATGGCCTCTGTCTTCCCAACCACATCAGCCTGTGTCTCTAACACCCAGCACGGTTCCCACACAATGAATTCTTATTGAATGAACCAGTGGCATGTGAAAAACTAAGCTCTTTGCAATCCAGCATTACAAAGGGATCTGTAGTCCTTTCTCCCATGGCACAACAGACTCTACAGCACTGACAAAAAAATAAATAAATAAACATTTAGTATCAGCCACCACCTAGAAACATTGCAAACAGGACTGGGGACCTCACATCAGTTGTCTGTGAAGTGTTCTGAGGACTCCAGGAAAAGGAGATGACTGGTGTCTGTCCAATACCTGCTATCCCGTTGTGATCATCAGGCTGAGTCTCTAATGAAATTTGGTCCTGTTCTCAGTTCTTGAAGGGATAGGAGAAGCCTGCTATTTGTCAGCAACACTGAGTGTATCAGCTGCCATTTCAAAGGAAGGGTAACAGAAGTCTTTCAAACAGAGTAAAATATGCGCACAGGTACCCAACACACACAAAAGAAGGAAATATTAATTTTACAAGGTAATATTTCTGTTACTGGCCAAAATTCTGGAGCTTTGGAATAAAACTGCCTTATATTTCCAAGGTCTTTGAGTTTTCAAAGCACTTTTGTATTAGTCATCTTACTTGATTGTGAAAAGAACACCATGCAGTAGCAGCTTTTCTCTGAAAGGTGAGAACAGTATTTATAGGTTAGGCGGCATGCCCGGTGGCACACAGCAATGAAGAGATGGAACTAGGGGGAGCACCTATGCTTCTGACTTTGAACTAGTTCTCTTTCAACATCACATCATGATTGTTATCTTCAGATCGATGAAGATCCTTTTGACCCTGGGATGTGGTTTGGGCACAACCGCTTCCACCTTTGTGATTACTGTCAAACTTGGTTATTGTCTCCAATGCTTGCTATTTAAAATGACCACAGATGGCTAAATCTGAAGGGGAACAGTTAATAAAAAGGCTGCTGAGAAAAGACCTCTATCTCTACATTCCCTCCAATGAAGTCGAGAACAGTTTCAGACAGTGCATAGCCGTCCAGTCCTTTCAAGCTATAATACTAAGCTGCCTATAAATTACACAAACTAATAAATAATCTGTTTATTTGTTTTCAGGGAGAATTGACATTATAACAGTTTTCTTCTAAAACCCAAATTTTTCCAACCTCTTATCCAACATGTAGCTTATTCAGAGAATGTCCTAATTCCCAATATATTTTTTTCACAAACACTAAAACTTAACCTCTCTCTTTGTATACCAAAACATTTATATAAAATTCAAGGAATTCATAACTCAGCATGATAAATAGATATCATTCTCCCTTTCCTCCCTGAAATAACATTCTGTACGTTATAGGACTACAAATTTTTTTATTTTTACTTCTTCAGTTCTTAGGAAAAGGACATAGAATTTGTAAATGGTTAACAATAATTAATCATACTTAGTTTGCATTTATATCGGGCTGATTATGTGTATTAGTTATGCACCAGCATAGTGCCATGTTTAGATAGGTGTTCAATAAATATTTGGTGAATGATTGATGCGAGGCTCTGTGAGTACACATTGTCTTTGTCCTGCTGTATGACTTTCAGTAGAGAATACAAAAAGAGAATTATAAAGCATCAAGTGGAGAATTAGGCCTTTGAAGACAAAGATTCCAATCATTAGCACTATATAATGAAATGACTTAGGGCAAACTGCTTGACTCACCAGGCCTTTAGATTTCTTAATAACAGAATAAGAATACAAATAAGAATTTAGATGGTCTCTAAGGTTACTTCTAGTGCTAGTATTTTCTAATTGCAGATTGAAAAACTCTCAGCCAGAGCAAAATATCACTATCACCAGAGAATAAATATGGAATGAAGGGGATCCCAGAAAATGGTCTTAGCTTCCTAAGTTTAAATGTACCTGCTGGGGTGGGTGGTTTGCTGGGAAGAAATGCCAAGAGTCTAAAGGAAGACAATAGAACTTCCCATTGTCTGAAAGAGACGGCTTTTAGCAAACTGCCATCCATGACAGGGCCCTATGAAAGAGCCGTAGTGGAGGAAGCTACACACAGGCTCCAAGGACAGAGGAAGGCTGCTGAGGAACGCTGAAGTTCCTTCTTTTTTCTTTAACAAAGTAGATGAGGGAAAAGAAAAATCTGTGACGTACTGTTTAGAAGTCCCAGAACTCAAGGAATGACTACGTTCCTAAGAGTACAAATAGAAGAAGACATGGGAAAATGGAATTCATGGAAAGAGCACCCAATATAAGGCTCTTAGTTTTTTAAGAAACTGGCAGCTCAAATGAGAGTTTCAACCAGACACCAAAAAGCTAGATCTGGGATCCAAAAAAGAAAGAATTGCGCTCTTACGAAGGCCACAAAAGAGCTGAAGCAGGTACGTCAACCTCAGAGGAGAGGGTGGAGAGAGACTGCCAACAGGACCCCTGACTGTGAGGGGCAACACCTTGAAGCTCAGAGAGTAAGTAATAACCATTTGGAAAAAGGTTATCACTTTA
Source organism: Micronycteris hirsuta (assembly GCA_004026765.1). Classification (NCBI taxonomy): domain Eukaryota; kingdom Metazoa; phylum Chordata; class Mammalia; order Chiroptera; family Phyllostomidae; genus Micronycteris; species Micronycteris hirsuta. The sequence continues at coordinate 5,302 of PVJI01005579.1, forward strand.
TCTGCTTCAGCCTATGATCCTGACAGTCCAGAATTTTCTCCCACTGTCCTACAGCACTTGAAACAGGCATGCAATTCTGTGTGTGTGAGAATTCTGTGGGCAGGAGCACCTCAGGAGCAGAGAAGAATGTGACTCCGAAATATGATCTTAAAAGGAGAGATACTCTTTCTTCCTCTGCCTGCTATCACAGCCCTTCTCCTTCCTTTGTTCCCTCAGGAACAGCAGAGAAAATTAAATGATATGTAGGCTACAGGCCACTTAGGCCTGCCAACGTATCCCTCAGCTGTGTCTCTGGGTGGGTGTCTCACCAGCTCATAAAGCTTACCATCAAGAAAAGCATGGATCCCACCCACACACCCACTCTGCACCTGTTATTTATAAGGCTATTTTTCAGGGAATAAAAAAGATGAGCAAGGCCAGGATTAGTGAAGGACCTCGAGATGGCTGGGCAAAAACGTGCTCTGAAAACCATTGACTGGGTAGCTTTGGGGGAGATAATACCTCAAAACCAGAAGGCCATTGCTAACTCCCTGAAACCCTGGAACGAGACCCTCACCTCCAGGTTGGCCACTTAACCTGAGAATCCACCTGCTGTTGACTGGACTTACTGCAAGGCCAATACAGGGAAGGCTGGCTTGGTAGATGACTTGGAAAAGAAGTTTAATGCCCTGAAGATTCCCGTGCCAGAGGATAAACACAGTGTCCTGGTGGATGCTGAGGAATAAGATGTGAAAAATAGTGCTGAGTTTTTGTCTCTCTCAAAAGCCAGGAATTAGCAATATGAGAAAGAGCTGAAGAAGATAAGGAACATAATTCAATTTGACCAGATGACCATAGGGGATTTGAATGAATTCTTCTCAGAAACCAAAATAGACAAAAACAAGTATCTGTACTGGCCTCACAAGCCATTTGAGAATATATAAACTTGAATCTGGGGGAAGATTCTAGTCTTTGTATTATAAACTCTGGACATAAAAAATAATTTTATGAAAAAAAAAAAGATGAGCAAGACAGTATAATTACTATGAGAGGCATCCAATCCAGTGGGGCAACTAAAACAATGAATAACTAAGACAGTAAACACCCCACTATGTGTGAGTTCAAAACAAAGACCTCACGCAGGAAGGGAGAAAATCAGTTCCGGAGTGACCAGAAGGTTGGGGTTCACAAGGAAACTTATCAGAGGCAAGCTTAGAAGGATAATCTATTTCTCTCAGTTTTCTGCCTCCACCTTCTTCAAAGCTATACTCTCTTCATCTCTTGCGTGGAAAGATTCCCCCAGTTGTTTCTACTGCCTCCCATCAACTCTCTTCCCAGGGGGGTGACAGTGACCTTTTTAAAGTGCTAGTCTCATGCCACTCCACTGTTTTCAGACATTCTAATTGTACTAAGCACACAGTTCAAGGTTCCTAACTTGGCCTACAAGGAAGGCTTCACCAGTCTGGCTTCTTTCTACCTCTGTACCCTCAGTTGGGACCCCTTTCTCAGTGTGGTCTGTCTCAGCCTTGCTGGTCTTTAGTCATTTCTTTCCATGTCCATTCCAATCTGCCTGGAACGTGCTTTACTCTCTTCCTCCTTGCTTAGTTAACCCCTGTCCCATCCCGTCATACGTCCCGATATTCCTTTCCTGACATATCTGCCACCCTTGCTCCCACTGGGTCACTACCTCTTGTTAACTCTTCCTGCAGCACTTTGTGCTTTTCCTTCATAGCACTTACAATGGTTGATAAATACATGTTTATTTGTGGAATTATTAACTGGGAGCTGACACCTCCATATGCCATTAACTCCATGAGGGCAGAAACTGTATCTTGTTCTCACCATTGTATCCATAGCACCTAGCTTAATGAGGGTAGAGCGTAGGCACTCAGCTACTTCTTGAATGAATTAATGGATATTCAAGACCAATCATCCAGCTCTTTATCAGAAGAAGGAACTGAAGCTCAGATAGGCAAACAAACTTGTTTTAAGTCCTATGCTACTGAACCAGAAAAAGAACTCTTGTCTCCAGACTCTTAATCCATAGTTCTCATCTAACTTTACCACGTGGCCCTGAAGATTAGTCAAAGGCCAGGTCATATGCTCCAGTTTCATTGCTGGGACAAAAGGTGATTGAGAAGAAAGACAAAAGGAATTATTCACTGGGTCATATGAACAGCTGAACATTAGTGAGAAATTGAGAAATGAAAGACTGAAACTCGAAAGGAAAATTGGTGAGTGGGTGACGTGGTTAGTGCACTGACGCACAGACAAGAGATTGCGTGCCTGACCGGTTTGCGGTGTGCACACATGCAGGCGCAGGGCACTGTGCCCCACCAGGATGGCACCTATACCTGGCCAGCACCTAATGAAGAGAAAGGACTTTCAGGGGAATGAGTGGGCATGCTGGAAAGTACAACAAGGTCAAGTTTTGTTTGACTGATTTTGGATGATGAGTTCTTCCTAGGAGGTGGGGGAGTGGCAGTAACGGAATAAAGGAAAAAGGTAGAATATAAGCAATCTATTGATGTTGTTATATTTGAGATATTGTATTTAATAAATAATGATGAGATTGAGTTTTTAAAGTGCCCAAGTCTTTAAAAAGTGATGGAAGAATTGGAAGCCAAAGACATAGCTGACATCTGATGAAGTGATGGGGGCTGGAGATGTGAGAGGGGCTCCATGCTGGCACCACCCCCTTCTGTTCAGCCAGATCACGTCTTGGCCATAATCCTTCCTTTCAACCAGTGCCAGTGACGGGGAGGAGGTGTGAATATGGGGCCAAGGCTGGGGCACAAAGTTGAGGAGCCAGCAAAGGGTAGGGCCACCTCTGCCTAAGCAGGGAATGCAAGTGTTCTTTTATATTTCCGCTGAAAGAAGCACAATGTTTTAACTCAAAACTGGAGGGTTATTAGTTTCCCGACCAAAAGAAAGAGAGTCTCAAATGATGTGGGATTCCACATAGCAGGCCTGCTTTTGAACTCCCCTGCCCCGAACATCTGCAGCCATTTCTATTCTTTACTGGTTGCCAACTTCTGCGTTAAGGGCTGATATCTGCACAGACACGTGGATTCTGGCAGCCCCTGTTTAGTGCAACAGGCTGGGGAAGCAGAGTCAGCAAGGAGAGGGGCAAGGAATTCTGTCAGCCTGGCTCGAAATCTCCGGCTATAGAACAACTTCAGGTTGCAGAAGTACAGTGTGCATGCTCTCAGCACGCAGAGCCTCTCGTGTGAAAATGCCTCCAGACTTACTTCAGGGTAATTAAATAACAGGTATTAAAAACAATAAACTGTTCAGGGTACTGTAGGGAATACTAGTTCTAAATTTTAGAAGAAGAATAATACATTTTTAAATTAATTTTTACAGAGAGAACAATCAGTGGAATCGTGGAAAGAGTACAGACTTTGGACTTAAGCCTAGTTTTGATTCCTGGCTGGGTAACCATAAAGACGTTGTTGAACCTCTCTGAGGTTTTTTCCCTGCTTTTTCTACTGTAAAAAGAAAATTGCAACACCCACTTTGGGTATTTGGGGAAGTATTGGAGATTGATATCTAAAAGTGCATACTCAGAGCCTGGAATGTCATAGCCACTCATTAAATGAAAGCTACTTTACACACAACTACAAAAAAAGGCAGTATTTTTTTTTTTTGTTAGCATCTTTAACAATCATTAATGAGGTTTTAAAACTTCGGTTTATAAAAATCAGCTTAAAACAAGTATACTCAGTTGGTCTCCGACAAGTCATTCTTCATTCTCATTCCAGTTTCCAATTATCAGCTACTTTCCCAATATCCCTTCATTCACACAGGGGCAGTGAAGGGGCGGTGAAGAGAGGTTGTTTATCATATGTTTTTAGTCACAGCAAAGTTAAGGACTCCGTGTTCCTACATCACCCACCTTGACTTTGCTTTGCTCACCTGCTTGCACTTACAATTGCTTAAAAATGTACCTTAGAAGAGGAATGTATTTGGCTTAAGCCTTCAAACCCTGTTCAAGTACCAACACTTGCATATTATTAGCTATCACTTCTCTGAAGAGGAATCCTAAAACTACATCTTTCTCCTAAGTGCCAGCCACACAGCTTCCGCTTCCCAAAAGACAATCATTCCAGCTTACTCTGTAGGTTTTTTGCCTTGAGCAAAAATAGAAAAATTATAAAGTACTTAGAAACTATAAAATCTGTGGATTGAAACACATTGCAGTGTGTGTGTGTGTGTGTGTGTGTGTGTATTTATTATACAGTTTCAGGTCCTCTGCTTAGTCACAGATTTACTCATTTTTTATGAACACACAGTAATCATTCTTCCTCGTAACTCCTCCCCATGGTCTTCCAATCGAATGCCTTTTCCCCCAGCTTTATTAAGGTAAAATTGACAAATAAAATTGTATATGTTTAAAGTGTATTGTGTATTACATGATGATTTGATATATATTATGAAATGGTTACACAATCAAGTTAATTAACATATTCATTACCTCACATAGTTACTATTTGTATGTGTGTGTGGTGAGACCATTTAAGATCTCTCTTATAAAATCAAGTATACAATACAGCATTGTTAACTATGCTGTATATTAGAGCTCCAGAATTTATTCATCTTATAAATGAAAGTTTAGAAACCGTTTTTTAATCCTAATTCTGCATCAATCCCTAAATCTGAACCAAGAGTCAGCTACACTATTACACCTTCCACCAAGACTTTGCAACCATTCTAACGCTCAGTGACATCTACTTCCTATGAACTCATTCAATAATATTTCTTGAATACCTTCAGTGTACCAGGTTAGGCCCATGGTAGTCACCATCTGCCAGTCTTCTTTGACATTTAATCATCTGCTTTGAAACTCTTCTGTCATAATTTAACTCTAGTTATTTAAGTGGTCACTGTATCTCATCTCTTTTGTTAGATTTTAAATGAACTTCTATTTTCCATAATCCCAGCATAGTTCAATGTGATAAAGATGATCCTTACTAATGTTTTGAATAAAAGAACTACTGAACTTCCCACCAGAAGCTACTTCAATATGTCGTTGTTTACTCTTTTGCAGTTATAAATTTTGCATACTTATTCAATGTGGTTTTTACCAGACAGGGTGGAAGACCCAGAACTAGAGTTGTTAGAAGCCAAGTACAGTTGACCCTTGAGTGTTCTAGGGTTTCAGGGTGCTGACACCACCCCTCCTCAGCACACTGGAAACCCCACACATGACTGTTGATTCTCCAAAAACTAAGTTGTCCCTTGGGACCCATGAGGGTGTTGGTTCAGGGCCTTCCCAGCAATACCAAAATAAGCAGATGTTCAAGTTCCTTATATATAATGGTGTAGGTCAATGCCTGCAGTCTGCCCTCCATATCTACAGACTCCCAACCACAGATGAAAAATAGCACAGGTATTATTGAAAAACCTCTGCACCTAAGTAGACCAGTGCAGTTCAAACCCCTGTTGTCCAAGCGTTAACTGTGTTTACACTTGCAAGTTCTCAGTCTGACTACAGCCAGCTCTGACTGTTTCTTCCCACGCCTCACCTCCATGCAGCTCGCATTTGTCAGAGACATGCCCAGTTCATTTCACCTGAGAAATTTCTACTCTCTATTCTTCACTTTTGCAAGCTTTTATTTTATTTTTATACAGATTTTATATGTTTATTTTAGAGACGTGCAAGAGAAACATCGATTTGTTGCCTCTTCCATTTCCCCAACCAGACACCTGGCCTGCAACCCAGGCATGCGCCACAACCAGGAATCAAACAGGCACCCTTTAGGTTTGTGGGATGATGCCCAACCCACTGAGCCACACCAGTCAGGGCCAATCTTGCAAATGTTTAAAGTAAAATGTTTTAAAGTAAGGTATATATGTCCTTCACTTATTTTTCTGACTTAACAGAGGTTTTGTGTTAACATTAGAGATATAATTTGAGACTGTATGTATGTAGTCTCGAAATAATATTATATAAATAAAAGTGGGGTCTCTTCAGATAGTTAGAGGAAAACTTGCTAAGAGTACCTTGAGAGAATGCAAACCTGCAAGCAGGGAGTTTTGGTCTCACAAGGAGGAGCAGAATCTGTAAGGAGCCTCACATAAAATATTTTTGCATGCTTAGGAAGGCCAACCAAGAGCCAACTTGCCTCCTCTTCTTTTCAAAAAATAAAGAAAGAATTTATGGAAAAGGGAGTTGTTTATGGTCATTCAAAGCTCCATATCCATAAAACAAGATAAGGAATGCCTCAACGCTGTAGATAAAAGTTATTTGGAGAGAGAAGACTTCCTTTAAACCAAGGAATGTATGCTGATTAGATGAGGAAGGTGAAAGAGAGAGGTACAGCACCCTTATTAATAATAATAAAATGACTTTGAACTTCTCCAACCTCTTTCATCTTAGGACTTCAACGTGCTTATATTAACTAATTAAATCTCACTTTTATTTTATCACCTCCTATAAGAGAATAAGACTATAACCCTTTGAATTTCTACATTCTGTTATAATCATTAATGTGTTGTTGAAAGCTACAACCTACTGAGTAACCTAGTGTTTTAATTACCCCCTTTTATACAGGTAGGGAAACTGAGAGAAGAACAGAAAATCTTGCCAAGACCACACAGTGTGGCAGTGGCAGAGCCGGAACCTAGGCCAACTAAGACTTGAATCCAGTGCTTCTGCTAGAGAAACTAAATTAGTGAATTTTCCTCATTCTCCCTCCTAAAGAGCGACTGTTATGCACACAGTGGCCTTAGCAGAAGGAACTTCAGAATTTTTAAAAATCAACTTAGAAATAATCGAGTAATGTTAAATTTTCCAAATACCTTAATTCAGGAAGACTCAAGAAAGTGGAAGTAACCCACATAAGACAAGAGAAAAAATAAGTATGTGGATAGCATTCATGATTCTTTTAAAGATTTGCACCTAATTTTCATAATGGAAAATTGAAGACAACAATATATAACCTGTATTTTATGTGTGTATGGATATCACTTGGTCCTGGCTCCACCCACCAAGCATTGGGGCAGGGGCTGGCAACACCATAAATGTATTAAATTTCGGGTTTTCCCATTTAAGTCTCAACAACAGCCTCAATGACAACTCTCAGGGAACACTGAGCATTTTTAGCTGCTTGGAACCTGCTCATTTGAAGTTAGTGAACTTCTGAAGAATAATTGCTTTAAATATCATATTTTAAAATTCAAATATTATACTGAAAAAGAAGTAAATACTTTATCAGGCATTTGTGGTCACTTGACCTTTTTCAAAAGCAAGAATATTAGCCTTATTAAAATCCACAGCTTTTCTACGTCTCTCCATCGGGAAAGCGGGCAAGGAATGACCTAACCCATAAGCATTTTATTTAACTTCAGAGGCAACTGAAATGTTTTATTTCCCTTGTGAACTTTCCAAGTGCCTTCTGATCTAGGCAACAAGCAAGGGGTGGACTTAAGAAGCAGTGTAACCAGGTTAAGATTAGTATAGGAAATGTAGAAGCCAAAGGACTTATGTGTATGACCCATGGACAAAAACTAAAGGGCGGGGAATGGGGGGTGCAGGGCAGAGGGGAATAAAGGAGGGAAATGGGACAACTGTAATAGCATAATCAATAAAATATATTTTTAAAAAAAACTAAAAAGAAGCAGCGTAACCAAAAGTAGCTTGACTATTCCTGTCAAAAAAAAAAAAAAATCAACGCGTTCAGCCACTGAGATAAACACCCTCCAAACTTGCATCTTCTACGGGACACAGGGTTGGGTCAGGCCAGGGGGAGACCTTCACTACCTGGAAGTCGTTGCTGGAGAAGCACAATGTTATAAGCCAAGAGCATTGAACCTGATACGCCCCCTTGTGTCGCATATCCCCAAACCGGAAGGCAGGCAGTGCACTTGAGCCTAGTCTTCAGGCTATCTATAGGAAAACAAAAGTAAATAAGCCACCTGCCTTGTCGATGACTAATTTCAAACCTTAATGAGATCGCCATGAGACACCCTGAACTGCACATTCCTCAGCAGAAACCTGGGATCACATGTACCTCATTTAAGTTAACACATTAATAGAAATACTAATATCAGAAGCTAAGAGGCTCTGATTTTCTATGAAGCACAATCAGTACATGTCTCCTGCTCATCAGCCCACCCTGCGGCGTCACCAATAGAAAGATTCTCCAGATTTTTCATTTGGCTTTTTGCAAATATTGTCAACTTTGCCAATGATGAAGCCATGATTTACCCTCTTCCAAAAAAGAAAAAAAAAATGAAGAAAAACGACAGCACTAGCATGACAAGGGCATTGTAAGAAGAGTCAGAGGAAGCAAGTTGTGGAAATAGGAAATTATGTAAAACCTTGTAGTAAACATCCTGAAGCATTTAAAAACTACACACGTGCATGCGCACACATACACACACTTCCATATCAAAGGATACATGAAAAGTTCTCTTAAGGAAATATAATTTAGCAAATGACTGCCTGGTAGAAATTTATACTGCTGGTAAAAGTTGTTCACTGGATGCAGAACAGCTAAACTGCAAGTTCATGGGAGAAGCCAGCTCTTTAAATCTCAATAAAAGGTTCGAAGGCTGTTGCCTGTTGGCTTAGTTTTAAATCTGCCAAGCTGGCATGAGGGAGCTCAGGATTTTTTTTAATACCAGTCTTCATTCAAAAATAAATTGGACCTAACTGTCCCTTGCAATTACATTTCAGTGACTCAAGCTGGGTGTTTGTGTTTTTTCTAGGTGATTAATAGCGCTCACATTTAAATGGTCACAGTCAGCCTCTACAGTCATTAACACCCCATTAAGATGGATGAGAAGGACTTCACACCTTTTGTTTCAGTCCACTGGGCCATGGACTTAACAAAACAGCAAGGCATTGATTTAGGGAGGGAAGATTATCTGCAAAACCAGACAGGCCAAAACTTCCTTGAAAAACAAACAGATTTTTAAAAGCCCTTATAAAACCTTAATTTTTTTGAAATAGTCTTCAAATATCATCTTAAGACCACTAAACCCAGAGTTTCCCCACACCTGAACTTATGCGCATATTTCCCAGGGTGCTTCAGTGATGTTTACAGAACTCTGGGTTTCTTCCCTACTGTTTCCTTTGCTCTAAGCCTATAATTATGATCGGGAGACTTCTGTTTCTAGAGAAAAGCAGTAGTGACATGAATATCTAGTTACCTTTGAGGATGAATACTTTAGTGGAAGTCAGTGCGTGACAGTCTAAACACTGGCTCCGTTTCTCCCAAATGGTAGTAAAAATGTCATGTTTTGGGAAAATTCAAGTAAGAGTTCATTGTTTCTATTTAAAAAGAAAATGAGAAATCTAAAAGCTAAGAGGAGGACGCTGCCTGGCATGGGTGAACAGTGGAGTGGCCAGTGACGCTTGGTGTTTTTAGTCTCTTCAAAAAGCATCTCCCTCAAGAGAACCCTGTGTGATGACAGCGGTTATTTTAGTAGCACTTGTTTACAAACTTGCAAGGCATGGCACACCTCTCTGAGTTGAAGATTTCACAGGCAGAGCAAGGCACATGCTCCTCTCAGAACAGGGGGCTATCAGGGTTGTTCTTATGCGAACAGCAGGTTGCCAATCAATCAACATGGCCTCATGATTGTTACCATTTTGACTTAGCAGTTAGAGTGACTTTATTGAATCAAAAGTTACTTATTGCTATCATCTTTATTGTCTTCCATTGAAACAAGCACCTTTCAAATCATACAGTAAAATGTAAATTTTTAAAATAACAGCAACATACATATCTGAACCCAGTCATGTCAGAGTCCATGATTTATGGGCATTTCACATGCCACACCACACCCCTCAATAGTCTTCGTTATATACAGGGTGAGGCAAAAGTAGGCTTACAGTTGTGAGTACATGAAACACAGTTTAGTCTCACATTATTATGTGCTAATTACTGTATTAATTGTCCATACGATCCACTGTAAACCTACTTTCGCCCCACCCCGTACTCTGAGGGCAGTGTTTCCCCCAGAAGCACAGGCAGCAGCCGACCTGCAGCATTCTGACAAGTTGCCTATCCCCGATTTTGACAAGAAGCAAAACGCTTTCCTTTTAACTACTTGAGGATGCCAGTAATTTTAAAAATTACTAGATCTATATTCATCCCACCTCTAAAATTACAAAGGTAAGCATTTCCTGTCTTCTCTTTCATTTCATTAGAAGGTCTGCCCTCTTGCTATGAGGAGCCAGTCTCTCTACGAGTGTCTGTCGTGAAACGGCAGGGTCCCCCTGTCGTGAAGGGTCCCCCTTCACCCTCTCTAAGCGTCCGTTCTCTTTTCACTACATCGTCAGTTCCTTCCTCTCTATTGGCTCTTTCCCATCAGCCCATAAGCATGCTTTGGCTTTGCTTATGTTTTTTAAAAAAATCTCTTTAGATCTTATATTCCCCTTCAACATTCACTCCATATCTTTGCTTCAATTCACAGGAAAATTTTTCAAGCAAAATTCTCACATTTCTGTCTTCCATTTATTGCCCCCAAGTAGCCTTTTGTTCCTGTCTCCATCAGTGCACTGATACTGTTGTGGTCACAACCTCCAGCAACAAACTCCACGTTGTTAATTCTATGAACTTTTCTGGCCTCATTTTTATCTGTTTCTCAGTAGCATTTAATATGGTTGCCAATTTCCCTGTTGCTGAAATGCTCTTCCAGCTCTTCATTTTGTGGTGGTTTTCCTTCTACCTCCCCAGCAAGTCCTTCTCAGACTTCTTTCTTGTTCCTAAGCATCTAGTTGACCTCAGTTTTTGGAACACTACAGAGCTTGGTTCTGTGTTCATTTATCATCTTCCAGTGGGAACAAGAGATAATAACCTATGAGGTGATCTAGGGAAGTTGTCCAGGAGAAATGGGCCATTCTGCTCATTTCCCATCTTCTTTGCCTGCGGAGCCAGCCGAGACAGCCACGACAGCTTAGTGGGGCAGGGAGAAAACATGTAGTGTATGGGGGTGAGAAAGTAGAAGCGACCAACAGTGCCAAATGCAACCGGAAGTTAAGTGAAATGAGGAGTGAAATATATCCACTGGATTTTTTGACATGAAGGTTATTAGAGACCCTAGAGAGAACCAGTTCATTGGACATGGAAATAGAGGCCCGGTGAGAATGGATTGAGCTGTGAGTAGTGAAGCAGCAGAGATAGAGAGAAGAGACCACAATCAGACAATTAGTTACTAATATATTTTCTTAATTCTTCAGAATAAGCAATGTGATTTATGTGTATATGTAAGTTAACTTTAAACAGACCCTAAGGGAAGGTTAGTTAGCACTTACGGGAGGAATTTAGTTAGGACTCTAGACTATGGAAGCACTAAGGCAAACTGTTCAAATCTCACCTCAATCCACCCTAGATAATTAGTGTAATGATCTTAGAAATAAACTTTCTTTTTGTTTAATGAGTAGCATTCATGATATGTGGCAGAAGAAGATATCGTATGGGTTATGCCATCCCCACCTGGAAAAAAGTGAAAGACTCCAGCAAACCCAGTAGCCTAATGTCTTTTACCTGGAGCCTAGATCTATAGCTCATTTGTTCCTTTGTCCTCCCAAGCACGGGGCTGTAATGCCTAACCCAACTAGAAATCCTGCAGATTATCTTAGGGTCTGCTTCAGAGTAAATTTTTCATACAAGGGCCAAAAGACAGAAGTTAAGGCCTATGGGAACTGGTTGAATGAATGTTGTGCCAATCTTCTAATAAATATCTGTATATGTAGTAGATTTCAAACTGAGACTGGCATCGAAAATAACATACCACCTAGAAGTGAGGTTATAAGGAGGAGTCATGAAGCCCTACCTGTCTCTAAGTACCGGAGCCTGTGTTCGTTTACCAAAATAACCTGATCATTGTCGAAATGCAAATTTGGCTTGAAGTCACTTACTAGCAACTTTCCAGAGAAGTGTAGCTATGAAAGGAAGGAGAAAGGTAGGCAGTAGATGGAGGGAGAGCGAGCCACACTCAAGAAAGTTGTTTTCATGTTTATTTCCTTGTGTTTTTAAATGGAAGGGACACCAGCATGTTTAAACATCGATGAAAGAATTCTGGAGAAGGCAAATGATTTACGATACAGAATAAAAGAGAAAGAAAGGTACGTGGCAGCAAAGAAGCCAAGGAAGAAGGGACTTACAGCAAAGGCAAGGAAAGCCTTAAAAATAATCAGTTCACTATTTCAAACAAAGGGAAAGACAGGAGGATAGGGCAGTATTGGGTAGCTTTGAAGGGTTTTGTGGCAAGGATTTGAAAGCAACCTCATCTATTTCTCCCTGAGGTGAAATACGAAGTAACGTCATTCCGTAGGGTTGAGGGGAGTGACAGACAATTCACAGATTTTAAGTTATCCAAATACAGAATTGATCAATAAGAATTCAGCGTAATCTTTAGAATATCTGGTGTTGGTTGCTCTGAAGATATCATTACTGTGCTTGTATAAGAAAATACAAGGAAAAAAATCTATGAATTCACAGTGGAAATTTTACTCTTCCCTAGAGTTGTGTTGTTTCCAGTACTGAAAATGGAGAAGGTCATTCAATCAGTTCGTTTGGGAATTAGACCAGTGCCTTGTGAAGAAACAGGTAGTGCCCACCACCACAGAAACACGCCCATAAGGGCACTTCCACCCTTGCGGCCACACCCGAATTTCCAAATGAGGAGGGATAGGGAGGGAGAAGGTCAGTGTGAAGAGTATAAATTAACTTTATTTCTTTTTGCTTTTCTTATCTAACTGTATTTCTTAAGTATTTCGGGAAAAGGAACTTTCTTGCTTTTACCTGATTTTGAATTTATGTCAATCCAGCTTTGGGGTTATTGTTTGTTTTGCAGCTGTCATTCTAGCTTCTGCTATATTCCATTTCAAAACCAACATCTTAAATCATTATCTTTTAGATGCGAGTCATATGGGAAAGTACCTGCTATAAATTGCCGGAGAGCAAAGTTTTTAGTTTCTATAACAACAACTATTTCTTTTTCTTAACATTAAATTGAAATAGTGCTCGCTTCAGTTTTCTATTTAGCTTTTTACCCTATATGAAGCTTCGAGAAAGCAATGTTTGACAGGGAGGTTATATGCAAAACGCAAAGGTTAGAAAGTACGTGAATTACTCGTACATATGGTCTGGGGTTTGGGTAGTATCGAGACTTAGAAATCTGGAGTATTTCATCTTGATTATCAAGCCGTGTGGAATGCTTCGGGTGCCTCTCCACATGGTGGAAGATGTGGGAGAACACTGGCAGAGGCGCTCCCTTCCCACCCAGTTTAACTGATTGAGACAGGGCAATTTTGTTGGAAAAGTCTGCTGGCAATCTGTAGGTCTCAGCTTGCTCCTCTGTGCCTTGCTGAGCGAATGAGCTGTTGGAAGCGAATCAAGGCATGAAACTTTTGCTGCTCTAGTTTAAAGCTCATGAAAGCAAATGAATCTCCAGGGCACTAATCCCTTCACCTTGGTAAACATGCAACAAATCTACACGAAAGAAAAGCTGAAAGACATCCCATTTCTCCTCCTGCAGCAACTCAGATACCTGTAGGCTCCAGGCTGACTAATAGGTGTCTCATGAGTCTCCACAGGAGAAAAAACGTCCTAAGAAAACAAAAAAAGACAGAAGTCTGAGGGTAAAAAAATTCACAAATGCCCATAAAGCTCAAAGTTTCTCTGACAAGAAGCGCTGTGTTTTTCTCTGTCCCTACCACCCAGGTAAAGATAGTTTGATAGAAATCAACATGGGTTGCTAATAGTCATTTTGCTTTATTTTTAAACTCACAACAGGATTCAGGCTTTGTATTGTTTCACTTTTTAATCAACCCCATTCTTTCCCAGTTACTGGCACAAACACCCTGGGCAACTCGCTGTGTCAGGGAGTGGCTTTGAGAGGCAATCTATTAAACTTGAACTGAACGATTTTCCCCCCTGCAGATCTGTTTACCAATTTTAATTATTGATTGAAAATTGTTTGCAATGGATAAAAATACATACTGAAGGTAGGGGGTGAAAACACAACACATCTCCAAACCCAAAGATTCTTTTTCCCCTGAGTTATATATTTCTTTTAAAATATTGGTATGGACCATCAGTGTATTTGAGGACATTGGGCAATCGGTACCAGTGCTTTCATCTCCGGAAATCTCATATCAGGGCAAACTAGTGGTTCTATCAAGCCCTTATCAGCAAACAGGAACATGAAAAATAGCATTTGATATATAGTCCCTAGAGGAAATGGTGAGGCAACCTGGCACCAAATTACAGGAAAACTCCAATTATGAATGTTATACCAAGATTTTAATCAATAGAGCTGTGACTTTTCCTCACCAGGGACACATCACTTGGTGAAATACCTGAACTTACTTTAAAGACCGGGCTTCTGGGCAGCGGGGAAAAGAAAGAGGGAGGAGGTGAGGGGTTTGCTCTACAACTGATCCTAACATCTTTAAAGAAAATAAGGGAGATTCACTCTGGGGACGAAGCTAGGAAACCCTCAGAATAAAAGTGCCCTTCCTGAGTAATAGAAAGAAAAGATCCCCTCCACCCCACCCGGATAAAGATTTCACCAGAGTAAAAATAGTTTTATGTCCCCCGCTCCTTTCACCCACTTCCCTCCGATGTAATGATGAGAAATCCTTTGACAACTTCTGTGATTACCTGCCATTTCTACTAGAAAGCCCTAGCAGAGGTTTGGCAGTGACATGGATTTTTTTGTTACCTGCAAATGAGACAATGTAGCTGGAGGATTGAATTTTCTCCCTTGCTTCTCTGGAGACAGACTCAGACACTGAAGGTCCCCGATTAAAAATATCATAAACACTTGACAGTCTGTCATTTCAAAGTCATGGGAATGAGTCTTTTTCTTACAGAAGGGAAGGGGGTAAGGATGATTAGGAAGCTGGAACCTGAGATCATACCAAAGTTTGCAAATCCAGAGCACAGGTGCCTGAAAGCTGGAGGCATGATGATCAAGAGTAGACATAACATCACCCAGTTTTGCCAAGAAACCTGAAGAGAAGATTACAAGTATTTATATGAGATGATCTCTTTGAGGGCCTATGGACACTGTCATACCAGATGTTCCCCTACTGTGCTGCCACTGCTTTTAGTTAACTCAGTCCACTTCAGTATCAGTCATGTCTACTCCTTGTGTGGCTGTGGAGAATGAAGGGATGGGGAAGCAAAGGGATGTGTGGTCTTTCCACAGCCAGACTATGTTGGCAAAGGGTAAGATGTCATCAAGTCACAGTGGGGCCTGATTTTAGGGTGCAAGAGGGTAACCACGGAGAAGGAAGTGTTGACCCAGAGGAAAGGGGGGTGACCAAGAGAGCCTCTTGGTGCTGAAGAGGACAGAGAGGCCTAAGATGAAATCATCTTCTTTCTCATTGTAGCAAAACTGTGACTCATGAAAGGAAATACGGGAGAGACGAATGCTTGGATTACTTAAACTATATCTTTTCAGAGCTGTCTTCATTAGAGCCTTTGACAGCATCTTCCAAGTTATTTAGTTTCTAGCCAATATGTTCAGCCAGGTGATTTTCTAACAAAGTGATTATCAAGCAGTGGTACAAGGACCACCAAGTAGAACCCAAAAGAAAGGCTAGAGCTGAAAAAATACTTCCCTTCTCTACAAAGACCCCAAATGGTGGAGAAGTAAGTGGAAGCTACACTAACTTCCTCCCCAGAACAATCTGGAATTACAACTAAATTATAGAGAAATCATCCTGAATAACCAATTGAACACTAGCTGGAGAGAAGTGTTATAACCAAGGACAGATGGAAAAAACCACTTCATCACAATGAGACTGGTAGGGAGTGCAGAAGAGGTGTGAGAGGGCTGGCTGGGCTCCCACATGTGGCAGCTAAAATTCCAGAGGGAAATTTCAGCAGCTGGAGGGTTCACCCTGAGAAGTGTAGGTTCTAAACCCCAAGCTGGGCTCCCCAGCTTATATCAACAGAGCCAGGAAAGGGACCCAAATAATATCTAACTGCAAAAAGTAACAGGGTATCTGTCTGTCAGGTAGACGCAGCTGAAGATACAGAGAGGCTCTTAAAGACCAACACACAAAATTTTGTTTGCAACCATTTACCCTGGGCTCTAGCTGAGGAAGGTAGAGTACACTAGAGACATGTGAGGAGAGTCTAGGTGGGGAGCTCTGGGGAGGGAGCCGAAGGAATAACCACCAGGATCCCAGTGCTTAGTCATTCCCCATACTGCAGAGCCCATCTTCTCAAGCAGAGCACTCCCCTCTTTGTGGCAGCAGACTGAGGGGAAGTAATAGCCCCACCCACAAGAACTATTCTGTCTCACCTGGTGGAGCTTAAGCCAGGCTGCAAAGTACCCCTTGAGGATATATTATGAATTAAGTTTAACAACTCAGGCAGATCTCTGGGAACTCTGAGACTTTAGCTGACCCTCCTGCAGGCCTCGTGCTGGTAAAAATTGGCCTGATGCACAGCCTGGTTCTTTCTGCACAACCCAGGCCCAGCACTGGGAGCTGCACAGTGTAGATTGCTGATAGTCCCTAACACATTGCTCAGCACCAATCACAGCAGCATCTAACAAAGGCCTATACCAGAGTCTTCCCAGATCTACCTAATAGATAGAAAAAAATACAAAGAAGCAGCCAAAATGGGAAAACAAAAAACAGAACCCAAATGAAAGAACCAGAGCATTCTCCGAAAGAACTAAATGTAACAGAGGGAAACAAATTATCAGTTAGAGAGTTTACAGTAATGATTATAAGGATACTCAATACCATGAAAAAATACATAGAAATCGTAAAAAAGGACAAGTCAAAAATAAAGAATGCAATATTTAAAATAAATAATACACTGGAAGGAATGAACAGTAGGTTAGATGAAGCAGAGAATGGAATCAGTGATTTGGAAGACAATGTAAAATAAAATGAAACACCCAAGCAGAGCAGCAAAAAGAAAAAATAGAATAATAAAAAATGAAGAGAGCTCAAGAAACATTTTCAACAACATGAAGTGTAACAACATCTGCATCATGGGAATACTGGAAGAAGAAGAGAGTGAGCAAGGGATTGAGAAATTTTTGAAGAAATAATGGCCAAAAACTTCCCTAATCTGGTGAAGGAAAAAGACACACAAGTCCAGGAAGCCCAGTGAGTCCCAAACAAGTTGGAACCAAAGAGGCCCAGGCTGAGACACATCATAATTAAAATGGCAAAGCTTAAGACAAGGAGAGAATCCCAAAGCCACAAGAGAAGAGCAAGTAGTTACATAAAAGGGAGCACCAATTAGACCATCATCTGATTTCTCAACAGAAACATTTCAGGAGAGAAGGGAGTGGCATAAAATATTCAAGGTGATGAAAAGCAAGGACCTACAACCAAGGCTACTTTACCAGCAAGACTCCCATTTAAAATCAAAGGAAAAATAAGGAGCTTCTCAGGAAAGAAAAAGCTAAAGGAATTTTTTAACACTAAACCAGTATTGCAACAAATATTAAAAAGCTTGCTTTAAGAAAAAGAAGAAAAAGAGAAAGAAAAAAAAACAACAGAGGAAAATAGTCTAACAATAAAATGGCACTAAATATGTATCTATCAATAATCATCTTAAATATAAATGGCTTAAGCTTTCTACCAAAAGACATAAGGTAGCTGAATAAATAAGAATACAAGACTCATATATATGAGTCTCCAAGTGACGCATATCAGATTGAAAGATACACACAAACTAAAAGTAAAGAAATGGAAACATATATTTCATACAAATGGAAAGGAAATAAAGCTGGGGTAACAATACTTATATCTAACAAAATAGACTTTAAAGCCAAGGCTATAGTAAGAGACAAAGAAGGATACTACATAATGATAAAGGGAACAAACCAACAAGAGAATATAACCTAGTAAACATTTATGCACTCAACATAGGAGCACATGAATAGGTGAAGCAAATTTTGATAGACATAACAGGAGAGATCAACAGAAATACAATCATAGTCAGGAATTTTAACACCCCGTTGACTTTAATGTATAGATCTTCCAGACATAAAATCAACAAGGAGACAGTGGCCTTAAATGACACACTAGGTCAAGTGGATTTAATTGATATCTTCAGAGCATTTTACCCCAAAGCAGCAGAATATACATACTTCTCAAGTGCACATGGAACACTTTCTAGAATAGACCACATGTTAAGACACAAAATAAGTTTCAATAAAATCAAGTAGATTGAGATCATATCAAGCATCTTCTCTGACCACAATGCTATGAAACTAGAAATCAATCACAAGAAGAACACTGAAAAACAAACAAAGCCATGGAATCCAAATACCATGTTATTGAACTATGAATGAGTCAACAAAGAGATCAAGGAAGAAACCTTGAAACAAATGAAAATGAGAACACAACAATCCAAAATCTGTGGGACACTGGGAAAGCAATCCTAGGAGAGAAATTCATAGCATTACAGGACTAACTCAAAAAGAAAACAAGAAAAAGCTCAAATAAACAATCTAACTTTATACTTAAAGGAACTTGGAAAAGAACAACAAATAAAACTCAAAGTGAGTAGAAGGAAGGAAATAGTAAATATCAGAGAAGAAATAAAATAAAGTCTAAAAACATGATACAAAAGATCAATGAATCCAAGAGCTGGTTCTTTGAAAAGATAAACAAGATTGACAAATATTTAACTGGACTCATCAAGAAATAACAGAGAGGGCCCCCAAATATAAAATCAGAAATGAAGGAAGAGAAATAACAACTGACACCAAAGAAATACAAAGAATTGTAAGAAAATATTATGAACAACTATATGCCAACAAACTGGACAACATGGATGAAATGGATAAATTCCTAGAAACATACAATCTTACAAAATTAAATAAGAAAGATCAGAGACTCTGAATAGACAGATTACACCCAGTGAAATTAAAGCAGTAATCAAAACACTCCCAACAAACAGGAGTCATTGACTGGTTGGCTTCACAGTTGAATTTTACCAAAATTCCAAGTATAACTAACACCTCTCCTTCTCAAACTACTTAAAAAAATTAAAGAGGAGGGAAGCTCATTTTAAGAGCCCAGCATTATTCTAATTCAAAAACCAGATAAAGACACTATGAGAAAAAAAATTATAGACCACTATCCCTGATGAACATAGACATTAAAATCTTCAACAAAGTATTAGAAAACCAAATACAGCATGATCAAGTGGGATTTATTCCAAGAATGCAAGATTAGTACATCACAAATCAATAAATGTGATTTATCACATAAACAGAATGAAGGTTAAAAACCACATGATCATATCAATAAATGCAAAAAAAAAGCATTTGATAAAATCCAGGACCCATTTATAATTAAAAAAAAAAAAACTCTCAGCAAAGTGGGAATAGAGGGGAATATGTGGGAATATGGCCTTAAACATAATAAAGACCATATATAACAAACCCACTGCCAGCATCACACTCAATGAGCAAAACCTACAAGAGTGCTCCTTACCATGGGGAACAAGATAAGAATGTCCACTTTCACCTGTCCTATTCAATTTAGTACTGGAAGTTCTAGCCACAACAATCAGATATGAAGAAGAAATAAAAGGCATCCAAATTGGAAAGGAGGTAGTAAGATGGCCTTTATTTGCTGCTGACATGATACTGTACATAGAGAACAGCAAACATTCCACCAAGAAACTACTAGAACTGATAAATGCATTCACCAAAGTAGCAGAATACAAAATTAATTTCCAGAAATCAGTTTCATTTTTATGTGCCAATAATGAACTAACAAAAAAGGAAATTAAGAAAACAATCCCATTCACAATCGCTTCAAAAAGAATAAAATACCTAGGAATAAACCTAACCAAGGAATTAAAAAACTTGTACTCAGAAAATTACAAGACTGAAGAAGGAAATTAAAGATGATACAAATAAGTGGAAGCATATACTGTGTTCATAGATAACAAGAATTAACAGCATTAAAATGTCCATTATACCCAAAGCAATCTATAGATTCAATGCAATTTCTATCAAGATTCCAATGATATGCATCACAGAACTAGAACAAATGTTTCTAAAATTTATGTGGAACCACTAAAGGCCCCAGAAAATAACAGCAATCCTGAGAAAGAAGAACAAAGTTGGACGAATCATGCTACCTAATATTAAACCATACTATAAGGCCATAGTAATGAAAACAGCATAGTAGTGACATAAAAATAGACACACAGATCAATGGAGCAGAATAGAGGGACCAGAAATAAACCCACATCTTTGTAGTTAATTAATATTTGACAGAGGAAGCAAGCACCTACAATGGGCTAAAGATAGTTTATTAAATATACATATAGCATTGGAAAAATAGGACAGATACATGCAGAAATATGATACCAGACCACCTTCTTACACCTCACACAAGAATAAATTCAAAATGGGTTAGATGTTAGATCCATAAGACTTAAATATTAGACCTGAAACCATAAAAGTCATAAAAGAAAATATAGGCAGCAAAATCTCAGATATTGCTCATAACCATATTTTATCAAATATATATTCCTTGTCAAGGGAAACAAAAGAAAAAGTAAACCAACTGAGCTACATTAAACTAAAAAGTGTTTGCACAGCAAAGGAAAACATCAACAATAAAAAAGACATCCCACAGAATGGGAGAACATATTTCCTGATACATCTGATAATATCCAAAATTTTATAAAAAAACTTACAAAACTCAACACCAAAAAACAATCAACCCTATTTAAAAAAAATGGGCTAAGAACCTGAATGGACACTTCTCCGAAGAGGACATACAGATGGCCAATAGACATATGATAAGATGATCAATGTCACTAATCATCAGAGAAATGCAAATTAAAATCAGAATGAGATATCATCTCACACCTGTCAGAATGACCATCATCAATAAATCAACAACAAGTGCTGGTGAGGATGTGGAGAAACGGAACCCATTGCGTACTCTTGGTAGCAGTGCAGATTGGTGCAGTCACTGTGGAAAGCAGTATGGAGGAGCTCAAAAAATTAAAAATGGAACTGCCTTTCAACCCAGCTATCCCATGTCTGGTAAATTATCTGAAGGAACCCAAAACACTAATTTGAAAGAACATAAGCACCCCTATGTTCACTGTAGCATTATTTACAATCACCAAGATATGGAAGCAGCCCATTATTAGTTGAGTGGATAAAATAAATACGGGACATTTACACAATGGAATATTACTCAGCCATAAAAAAGAAGAAAGTTTTACCCTTTGTAACACTATGGATGGATCTGGAGAACATTATGCTAAGTGGAATAAGCCAGTCAAAGAAAGTCAAATACCACGTGATTTCACTCACGTGTGGAATCTAATGAATAAACTGAACTAAAAAGCAAAATAGAGACAGACTCAGAGATGGAAAGCAGGATGACAGCTAAGGTGGAGACGGTAGGTTAGGGGGTGGAGGAATTGAGCAAAAAGAAAAAAGGACTCATGGACATGGACAATAGGGTGGTGATTGCATGGGGAAGGGGGATATGAGGGGACTAAACAGTAATGGGAAAAATACAGTTTAAAAAAAAGGAAAAATACTTCCCTAACCGAAACCTTGATATTCTCTTCTGTTTCCTCTCACTTCTTATTCACTTCACATGTACTTGCTTATAATGAGACTGGAATGTAGCAAGATAATTTTTTGGAATATTTGTGTTTTTCTTCTGAACCCTTGTGACTTTCCCCCAAGTCAGCCAGAGGCAAGCACATTGCCTTGAGGAGAAGTCAATTTTGGATATTTGTTTTTAATTTCTAAAACAGTTTCTAGAGAATCAAAAGAAAGGGCCTAAGGGAAGCAAATAATGAAGTACAGGCCATAAAAATAGAACAGAAAAGAATAGAGGAGTAGGGAAACCATGCAGGAGGAAGGCTTGGGCAGGACAGGCCTGGAGGCCCCAGAAAGCAGGGGGTCATGTGGATTGTGGAGAGGGCCTTTGACCTGTGCCAGCGGCCTTGTGGAAAGCTGAAGGCTACCTCTTAGGATTCCAGGAGCACAGCACAAGTGCTGGGAAGAAAAGTGCATGGACTGTTCTTCATGGTGCTGTGAAGGGAGTACCTTCATTCAGCAGATGCAGGCGCATCCCTGCAGAAGGACCCTCCCTGTGCCTGGGACTTTATAAGTTCATCTGGCCTCACTTGCATGAACTACCACCCCCCTCTCCATTTTCTCTTGCACAAACCCCACACATGCATAAGCCCTCAAAACAGAAAACAAGGTCATCTATATCCAGTCAACAGTGGTGGCTTCAAAGTGTAGATGGAACCCTCAGGGCAAGATAACAGTGACAAAAGAAGCATTACAACTTTCCCAAGCTTATGCGTCAGGCATTTGGGTGCCTAGGACTCGCAGAGTATAAGACACAGTGACAGCTCTCATGCAAGGTGTAACTGAGGGAGTAGAGGGTGGGGATCGAGAATAAACAGATAACCATAATGAAGTAGAAGGAATATTTATGTGTGTGTGTGTATGTGTGTATATAGCTTTCAGTAATGTTTATAAAGGTGGTAAAACATACTTTAACAAAATTTAGTATATACCTTGATTTGATAATGTGTTGAACACATGTCACCTAAGAAATCAAATTTACTTTTTTTTATTGCTGTTCAACTACAGTCGTCCCCAATTTTCCCCCGACCACTCTCCCACGCTCCACCCACACAGACCTCCCACACTCAATCCTACCTGCCATTGGTTTAGTCCATGTGTCCTTTATATATGTTCTTTGATGACCCTTCCCCATCTTTCCCCCGTTATCCTCCTCCTCCCTCTCCTCTGGTTACTGTCAATTTGTTCTTTATTTCAGTATCTCTGTTTATATTTTGCTTGCTTGTTTGTTTGGTTGGTTAAGTTCCACTTATAGGTGAGAACTTATATGGTATTTGTCTTTCAACACCTGGTTTATTTCACTCCGCACAATGCTCTCCAGTTCCATCCATGCTGTCGTGAAGGGTTGGAGCTCCTTCTTTCTATCTGCTGCATAGTATTCCACTGTGCAAATGTACCAAAGTTTCTTGATCCACTCATTTACTGGTGGGTACTTGGGCTGTTTCCAGCACTTGGCTATTATAAATAAAACTGCTATGAACATTGGGGTGCACAGGTTCTTTTGAATTGGCATTTCAGGATTCTTGGGGTATAATATAGCAGTGGAATTATTGGGTCAAAAGGCAGTTTCATTTTTAGTTTTTGAGGAAATTCCATGCTGTTTTCCACAGTGGCTGTACCAGCCTGCATTCCCACCAACAGTGTACTAGGGTTCCTTTTTCTCCACATCCTCCCAGGACGTGTTTGTTGATTTGGTTATGATGGCCATTCTGACCAGTGTGAGGTGGTATCTCATCGTGGTTTTAATCTGCATCTCTCTGGTGGCTAGTGATGCTGAGCATCCTTTCGTACATCTCTAGGCCCTTTGTCATCTTGGACAAGTGTCTGTTCAGGCCCTTTGCCCATCTTTTAATTGGGTTGCCTGTCTTCCTAGAGTGGAGTTGTGGGAGTTCTTTATATATTTTGGAGATTATATATGTGTGTGTGTGTGCATACATACACACACACACATATATATTTTTTAATGTGGCTGGATATAGGGTTATACCATTTATCGTAGGCTTGAGTCATGGAGTCTGCTTTTTCTTAATCCTCACCCAAGGACATTTTTTAATTGCTTTTAGAGAGAAGGGGAGGGAGAGAGAGAAACATTGATTGGTTGCCTTCCATACAGGCCCAGATCAGGAATTGAACCCACAAACTAGGCATGTGCCCTGACCAGGAATTGAACTTGCATCCTTTCAGTTATGAGACAATGCGCCAGCCCACTGATCCACACCAGCCAAAGCAGAAATAGAAGGAATATTGTGTCAATTGTAGGAACATGGAGAAGACTCTACTACCCAGATTTGTGGCTTTAGCTGAGTCTTAAACAATTAATAGAGTTTAGCCATAGGGGAAGTGTGTTAGTTTCCTACTGCTGCCATATAAAGTTACAACAAATTTAATGGCTTAAAATAACAACAAAAAAGTGTTATTTTAAAGTTCTGAAGGTCAGAAATCTGAAATGGGTCTTACTAGGCTAAAATCAAGGTTTCCTCTGGGCTGTATTGCCTCTGGAGGTTCTACTGCTTCTGGAGCCTACAGCATCCTTTCGTCCACAGCCGCACTTTAGAAATGATCTCATTGACCTCTGCTTTCGTCATCACACTGTCCTCCCTGACTCTGACTCTC
Source organism: Micronycteris hirsuta (assembly GCA_004026765.1). Taxonomy (NCBI): domain Eukaryota; kingdom Metazoa; phylum Chordata; class Mammalia; order Chiroptera; family Phyllostomidae; genus Micronycteris; species Micronycteris hirsuta. Next base: position 29,488 of record PVJI01005579.1, read on the forward strand.
CTTTCTATAAGGACTCTTGTGATTACGTTGGGCCCACCTGGGTAATTCAGGCCACGCTCCCCATCTCAAGATCTTTAACCACATCTGCAAAATCCCTTTCTTCATTTGAGGTAACATAGTCACAGGTTGTGAGGTGAGGACAAGGACATTTTTAAGGGGGAACATTGTTCTGTCTGCCACAGGAAGGTTCCAAGCAAAAGAAACAGCCAACGTAAAACCCAAAAGGCACAGAGAACAGTCAGTGTGTATGAGACCCCCAAGGTTATAAAGCTAAAGTAAACGGGAAAAAGGCAGGAGTGATGAGCAGGCTGGTGGAGGCAGGCAGAAAAAAGGTCAGAAAGAGTTTTGTGTTCCACTTAAGGAACTGGAATTTATGAGGACAGTAATAACTAGCCATTTGTGAATTTAAAACAGGAACGTATCACCAGATTTGCCTTCAAAAAAATCATTCTGGCTAAAGTATAGTGCAGTGTATAAAAGCTTAAGGAAGCTGTGAGGTTGAAGGCAGGGGAACAAAACAACTGTTTTTATGAATCAGGTAAAGTGATTAGAGCCTGAATTTAGGTAATATATGTAAAGAGGAATGGGTAAGTTCAAGAAGAATCAGAATGCCAATCCATGGGGTATAGTAATTAACCCAATATGGAGGCAAAAAAAAAAAAGAGTCAACAATGAGTTGCAGATTTTCGTCTGAGGTGATTGCATATATGGGCAAGCCTTTCTCAGTGCCTGTCATTGAGTTCAAGAATGAGGAGAGGCAATCAGGCTTCAGATAGATATAGGTACAATAACATTTCATTCTGTCCCAGTACTCCTTCATTCCTGTCTTTCGAATCTCAAGAGTTACTTAGGTGATAACTAATTATTGACATTGTTGGAATGTCCAATAGTCCCCAAAATTCAAAATGCTGCTAATGTATTATTTTGGCCTCAACCAATACAGTACTTTCTGTCTTATGTCTTCACATTGTATGAATTATCCTGGGAAAATTTGCATGGTCTGGGGTTGATGTAATGGGTCTTTGGTCTACCACGAAGATGCCCTACTTCAAGACTTCGACATTGATTCCTCCAGCTACTCTTACTGCTTGAAGAACTCATGGCTTAATCCCACTCCAGGGGTTTGCCTAAACTGAAGTGAACTGCCTCACCAACCGGTTACATTGTCTCCACAGAGACCGCACACATCCGATGACTCAGTCAGCTAGGAGTACAAAGGTCCAGCCTCTACATTCAATTTGAGATTCAGCATGTATCTAAAGAGCCATACTAGCTTTCCAGATCCCGATGGGGTCTTCTGACGTCACTATTGCAACTGACTTACCATAGTCTCTCCCTTTGCCCAACCCTACTTTCCATACTTCTTTAGATGTCATTCACCACTATTGCACCTCTCACATCTGTGACTGCATGGGGCTGGGATGTCCTGTTATGACTAGCTGACAGAGGAGAAAATTATGGATGGTTTAGTTTAGTATGTAGACGCAAACCAACCATGGTCTGCCATTGCACTTTCAGGGTGGCCCTGAAAGACATCAGTGAGGTAATCATCACTGAAAAACAAGTGGCCTGAGACAAGTATATTACCCAAAGTGGCAAATGGCTTGGCTGGTTGGTCAGAAGCATGTGAGAAGAAAGGTTGAAAAATAAGGAACAATGAGGCAAAGAGCTGTGTGGATACAGCAGTGGGCACAAAGTCATTTACCCCAGAGGAGGCACTGATCAATCACCAAAGTAGACAGGACTTGGGCAGGCAACATTGTACAGTCTGTGCCATCAGCCACCCCAATGTGGGAACAATATTTGCATGAACAGAGTAGCCATGTTGGCAGGGATGGAGGATATGATGGTCCAAATGGCATGGACTGCCCACTCACTAAAACTTACCTAGCCACCCTGCTCCTGAATGGACAGTCTGCCAGCAACAAAGACTAAAACTGAGCCCCCATGGTGGCATCAACCTTGAGAGAAATAAAACATCACTCGGTAGTAAGTCAGTTACATTTACCTCTCCCATCCCGGAACAGGTAGTGTAATAGAGTTGATTTCAGGATAGAAGAGGTCCAATGTAACAGACTCGCCTCCAGAGAATGTTTCATCTCAAGGGATGGTGCCCTATCAGGAGCTCAGTGCTGGGCTCTGTTGCTGGCAGCAATTCAGCTTGCCTGGAAATGAAGAGAGATAGGAAGATTCTCACCATATTTTAAGCTACTGCCCAGTCACTTTGCACCCCTTGAGCCATGTCACCATCAGATACAGAAAGGAATCACTTCCCTCAAGGAGTTGTTTACTTGAAAATAAATGGGCAAATGTACCACCTATGACTCGAGGAGGGTATGGTGACCACTCAGAGTTAAAGTCTGACTCACCTCACCTGGTAAACTGCCTAAACCAACGGAGGTACCAGCTGAAGCTAAGAGGAATCTAGAATGGGGAGTAGAGAAGGGAGATGATATCCGTGGCAGCCCTGAGACCAAGGGCTGTGGTGGGGGCTACAGGTCACCTTACAAACTTTACTGTAGTAAGTTTCCCAAGAAAAGAACTCAGTTAGAATCCTGGAGGAGATGGAATCCTTTCCCAGATGGAATACAAGGCACGTGGATCTGAGCAAGTACCACTTTTCAGAACTGAGGCCCTCACCGCCCAGCTGCTGGGTGTATTGTGTGATGAGAGCCCACAGTTGAGTCCCTCGTCAGGGATTGCCCCCAGCTGCAGTAAACTGCTTATCTCAAAGTTACACCCAGGTTAAATCACTAGTCAGTGGAAGATTACAAAAGCCAGGGCCCCTTACCTCAATCCAAGACATCTCAAAAGACCATCCCAACTTGACAGCTCCGCATGAGTTTGCCTGAGGGCTCTGTTGTACCTGCATTGCTGTTCAACTTCTCTTGGCTCACAGTCTGGCTTCCCTGTTCCCATCCGAAGTGTCATTCTGGTGATTAGAGAAGCGTGAAGGGGAGGCAGAAGAGTATAAGAGGGTAAGTGGTGACTGAAGGAGACTTGATTTTGGGTGGTGAACATACAATACAGTATACAGAAAATGTATTATAGAATTGTACACCTGTGACCTATATTAATAAAATTATATAGGTTGCCAGCGCCACCCAAATTTATAATTAATGCCACCCCAATAAATTCAATAATTTGTTTTTTAAAGTGTCATTCCTAAGACAACTCCCCATAAGCCAGCTGCACACAAATCTCCATTGCAGAGTCAGCTTCCCATGGAAGCAAAACTGGAACAATTGGCTAGGTTTGTTTTTCTTTGTTTTGTTTTTTGTTTTATTGTCACAAGTCAATCTATTATAAAGCCTTCTGTATATTTACATCATTGTATAAATAAGAGCTCTGGTATCCCCAGTTGCATAAATTTGACTACCTCATACTTTTGGTATTATAAACAAGACCAGGCTACTACTGAGCCTCCTGGTTCACTATGGTTGGGTAAATCTAAAGCTATTTACATATTAACAAAACAAAGTACACCTGCAAGAGTTCCAAAGAATATGATCTATTCTGTCTGGATCAAAGCTAATATGTTTTAGAAAGAACTTACTGCACATCATGTATCTTGCAAATATTTGCCCGAGTAGAATCTGTTAAATTTTTGCTCATCATTCTTTAGCTATCTTGAATCAGTGCTTGGACCACCCTTTGGTCTGCAGACAATAGCTCAAATGCCACTATTACAGAAAGGAATCTTTTCCTTTCTAATTTCCTGCGACTCTTTTATAAACATTTCTTAAAATAAACCTTTCAAATGTTTCTTATCATATAATGCTCTATTGGTACAGAACAATATTTCACATTGAACTATTAAAATAATTCAGACATCAGATATGGTGGTTTTTTAGGACCAACTTGCTAAATAATTCTAAGTCTCTATGACCTTAGTTTCTTCATTTTAAATGTCTCATGTTTTCAGAAGTGACATGAAACGTTAACATTTTCGTGTTATCAGTTTGCTTCATGTTGTTTCCATGACTACTTGGATTTCTGTTTAAATGTATCATAGGCTTTTCTCAAAACATGTATCATGATCAAAACAGAATTCTTGACTTCTCTCCTGTGTCAAAAAAAGTTGTTCTTCCCTAATTTCAGGAAGAAGCATCACTACCCACCTTGTTGATCAAGTCAAAGTTCTGTTTGATTTCTTTTCCCCACTCCAAAAACAATTCATCAGCAACTTCTATCACCTCCATCTCCAAAACATATAGTGCACCTGCCCATCGCTACCTGTCATCACTGTTCTCACCTTATCAGGCCACCATCATTTCTATCTTGCAATACTCCAACCTGGTCTTTCTACCTCTAACCCTGGTTTCTTTGAGGCACAATAACAATCAGAAAAAAAAAAATTAATGTAAAGCAAAACACATTATGATCCTGTTTACTTTCCAAATGCTCCCCATTGATCATAGAATAAAACAAAAACTCTTTATCAAAGCCACCAAGCCACTCTTCCATATCTACCCGTCCTTGCCTCCTGAGTTCATATCATATCATCTCCTCTACGCTCTCTCGATCCAAACTCTGGCTCTAGTTGTTATTGTAGTTGTCGTTCAAGTATGCCAATTTCCTTTCCACCTCGGAACTCGTGCTCCGTCCGTTCCTTCTGCCTGGAACATTGGGTTCCATTGTTTGCCACATCTCATCATAAAGGTCTTCGCTCCGCTGTCACCTCCTCAGAGGTTTCCCTGACCTCTGACCTGCTTTGGAGCAAAGTTGATTGCTCCTCTTCCCAGGCACTTGTTAACAGATTATCCTGTTTTATAATTTGTGGTCTGTTTACTATCATTTATTTTAATCTTATATTTACTGTTTCTCCATTACTGGGATACGAAAACAATGACCTTATCTGACTTTTTTGCTGTTAAATATTTTTGGTGTTCCACAGATATTTGCTGAATGAATATATAAACACAATAAATAATAATATAAAATATATTTATACACATATTTATGTGCATGAATATATTATGTATTTATACTATACTTATATATAGTCATATATAAACATAATATAAGTATATGCAGGGTGGGACAAAAGTAGCTTTACAGTTGTTTGTTTGGAAAATAATACAATAATTAGCAAATAATAATATAAGAACAAACTTTGTGTTTTGTGTCCTCATAACTATAAACCTACTTTTGCCCCACCCTGTATATAAATGAATGAATAATATCTCAGTACATAGGTCAAGCAGTTTAATCTCATACAGAGAATGAGCTTTAGATTTAATAAAAATGTGTATTAAATTAAAGGTGTCTCCATCAAAACTACAAAATATATACTTCTGTGCTGTTTTCTTGTAACAGCAAAGGGTTATACTTCAAACCATATTTTCCAAATTCTAAGACAAAAGATTTTAAGTTTCTGTACATATTTGCAATCCATGGGTTTATTTAATGCAGTTAGTTTTCATTTACTTAGAATATTAAAGTGATGCTGCACCTTATCATCAACAGTGTCTTAGAGTTGAGGGAATGATGGTAATAAGAGTTTAATAAATATTGAAAAATTGAAAGCAAAAATGAAGCCCCTACCTCGTAAACAGCTGGCCACACATGTGGGAAAGATAATCAGCATCACAGTGAAGCCAGTGACTGCAGAACAGCCTTCTGGGTGTTGATCTAACTGACTCTGACTATGATTTCATTAGTGCCAAGCTTGAACCAACAAATTTAAATGATACCTGGGCCAGAAAGCTAGAAATGAAACTTCAACATTACAAATGAAACCTAATTAAACTGTAAGGAAATTCAAGATTTTCAAATAATAGGGGCTTTCTCCTGTGAATGTTTTTGATAACCTCAACATCTTTGAGGTTATGTATATATGTACATACACTTGTGTCTGTGTTTAAAAATTTATTTTGCCCTATTTTAAGTGAGGGAAACCAGTAGTACTTCGTTTTCATATTTAGGCAATGTTAACACCTCAAGAATGTAGAGTGAATTCAAGTTCACACCTCTTCTGTTGCTATTAGTCAGGTGAAGAATATTTAATTAAAGCAATGAGATTTAATAATATTTCTCATATTACTTTTATCTGTGATCTGAACACAACTTACCTCCGAAAAGATAAAACAAAGTCCCATGTGTCATGGGAAGAAATTAGAAATAGAAGTCCTTGTTTTTCTCGTCCCTGTCACTTCTGAATGGCCAGTAGAAGCGGGGACAGGTAAGTCATTCAGATGAATATAGAATGGAAACAAACTCTCAGTCCTAGAACCAAAACATTTCCTATACCTTTGGATAATACTTGGATTTTGCCTTGCATGCTTATTCTGATTGATGCCATCATCTTGCGGTGCTGGTTGGAGAAGGATTTCTAAGGACAACCAGCGAACAGTTCTCTAAGGAGATAAGAACTAATGATAGCCAGGATCACAGAGATGACATTTGGAACAGAGGGAGCAACAAGGGCAAATACGAGGCATCAACTCAGTGTATCTTTGGAAGGCCAGTGTGCCAGATGCAGAATGAGAATGAGGAGGAACAGTGTGAGATCAGATCAGAAAGGAAGGCCATGGCCAGATCTTAGAGAACCTTGCAGGTCAAAATAAAGGTTGAGGATTTTACTCTCAGAGCAATGGAAAGCTGCTGTCTTAAACCAACACGGACAGAACATAATTTAGGTTTGTGAAAAATTCTAGGTAAAAGAAATGAGGAAATACAGAAATCTCTAATTGATGATATTTGGCATTTTCCTTAATTTGCTCATTAATTAATTTTCATTTTCTAATGTTTGCATCTTCTAAAATAAGCTTAAAAGTGGGTGGGAGGTTATCATTCTACCCACATGTTTCCGGCATATGCTCATTAGCAGAAATGCTCCGCCATGGAACTTTAGAGCAATTGCTGTGAGCCCTAAGAAGGATTATAAACAAATCCAGTTCCAAAAGTGGAGGCAGAAAGGATGAGGAAGGACAAACTACATCACATGCAATATTAAAACTGTCCTTAAAGAAGCATGAGGATCTGAAGTCTACCTGATTGAATGCCAGGATCCTTATCCTCTGTTTTGATTACTGCCATTATCCTGAGGTTTGGAGTCTTCAACTCATGTGCGAAAATGACATTTCCCTAGCTCTTTGTCAGGGTGCTGTTCAGTAGATTCAAGAACCAGAGGCACTCAGGCACCAGCCGATCAGAGCAGATCCTGCCTATAGAACCAGAGCAGAGGGCCTCTGTTCTACCAGGAACTATGCCTAGAGTTGCTGCAATGTATCATGGAGAGGTTTAGGGGCCCAGGATCTAGGGGAAGATATACAGGGTTGTGCTGAGGAAGGCCACTCAGGACAGTGGCTGTGTATCACCTGGTACAGAATTAATTCAGTATTTTAACAACTCTCGTGGCTGTACTTAAAATACTGTCTGCATTGCCCTCTCTCCCAGACTCTGGGTAATTTAACAAGAGCACTCTGAACTGGGTGTGTCCAGCAGAAACAGGCAGGAGCTGGTTTCACATAAAGTCATGTCAGTTCTCTTCTAATACTTGGGCTGTTTACACAAGAACAATCAAATGTATTGGCTGGAAAATTTCCCTCAGTATGAGAGAACAGACTGATTCCCATACTACATTTTTGCTGGAGTAGCTCACTGGGCCAAACCAGCTCTGTTAGGAAAACACCACCCACCTCAGTCTGGTCAGCCTTGAACCAGACTGCTGTCCTCATGCAGACACCAAGTCATAGTACAATAGAGGACAGTTTGCCAACGAATGTGAGTTGGTTGGCCAACAATTTAGTAATAAAGGCATTGTATCAGGCATACTCCCAGTTGTTATTCTTGAACGCCAATCAACGCAGCATCTACCTTGGATAAAATGTGAGAAGCACCTTTCTTTCTCTCAAGGAGTTCTTGTAAATACCCACGCCCAAATTTGAAATAATAACAAAATTTCTGATAAAAGTCAAAGACGTCTCTCCATCTTTGAAATCCTTAAACCATATAATTTTTAAAATGTTCCTTTATAATTTATATAGTAAACATATCAAAATGCAGTGAAACATTCAGATGCATGAAATACAAAATAGACTGCTTTATTAATGGATGATTCTCTAGGAGTATTGGGACATATTTTTTCTGGAAATGTCCCATACATCAATGTAATATCTGGCTCTGCAATTTCTTCAAAGACTTTTTTTTTTTTTTTGCTTCTACTCTATTGCTGGTGTTTTTCCTTTACAAAGAACTGGGAAAACCATTTGCCTCAGCCTAATTTTAAGGTTTTTTGTAACATTTTTCCAGCTATCTAATACTTTTACATTAAGGCTACTTTTTTCCTCTAAAGAAAAGTAATATAGTAAAACCCAATTTGTTTTTAAAATAGTGTATAAAATTTGGCACCATATACTCTTTCTTTATATCCATTCTATTTATGTATATGTAATTTTAGTCACTTTTTTAAATTATAGTTTATTAAGTTGATAGTAACTAAAGTAAATTTCTATAAAGATTGCAATCATAAAAATATATATGCCTTTTGTTTTTATTTGAATTATAATTATTTCTTTTTAGCTGTCAAGCCCAGTTTTTAGTTCAATTTAAATATCTGCTTCCTGTTACAATAACACTATAACACACATTTAAGAAGGAAAACATTTTAAAATATCAAAGCCAATGCTAATGTCAAAACCACATGAAAAATTGATCTTACACATTCAAATCTATCATATTTAAATGAAAAATTTAACAAACTTTAGTTGATTTTCAGACAAGAAGCATTCATGTTCATTTAAACAGCCTTTCAATTCTGTGACTAGATGGAATCCAAATTTTGCAAAGGGAAAGAATAAAGGTGGTCACATTCTCAGTCACTACCTCATCCAAAAAAACATAAACCAGTTCAATACATAATCATGTCAAGGGTATTTTAGGCAACTGTCCAAGATGCATGGGCCTTCAATGGGTATTTGATACTTGCTTTGCCAGCACCCAGCCTCCCTTCTTCAACAGCAGCCCTAAATCTCATTTGGGCTTCTCCCTTCCTTTCATCTCAATCTCTAAACCACTCTAAGGCAATCAGTACCTCATCCATCCCTGGCCACAGCGATTGGTTCAAGGATTCGCTGTGACCACAATTGCTAAATCAGTGAAATTTAGATCTGCTGTGAGGCTGTCATACTTTTTCTGCTGGATTAATCCCGAAATGATGAAGACTCTGAAATCAGTGCAGCCCCTGCCAGAACCGACCAAAGAGGCAGCAGGGAAGAGGGAAAGCCGGCGGATGGAGAACACCACTCATGCCATGTGGGCTCCAATTTCAGTCATCTCCCCTTTGCTTAAGCTGGTTGCAGTGGGGTTATGTCCCGCTCACAACAGAAAATATCCTGACGGACTGTTCAAACCATTCCACGTTTATAACTAATCGAATGGTTATTAGTCAACAAGATTCACATATTATATGTAAGACTCAAAGAGAGAAAATTTTTTAAAATTTATTTTTTGACCATTTCAATAAAATAAAAATCTATTGGTTTTAAAGCTGAAGGCCTTAGGCTCACAATCATCATGTAAAGACTGTTCCTTCTCCCTTTGAACTCTTCCAGGTAAGCTAAGCCTCAGATTCCTGATCTGTAAAAGTGCTAGTGAGCAGCGCTGAGACCCACAAGGATGATCAGTCCTAACAGACAGGGAGGACCATGAGTTCCATCCTAGCTAGGCCCAAAGTAGTCTCGTAATTTTTTTTTTAAAGATTTTATTTATTTATTTTTAGAGAGAGGAGAAGGGAGGGAGAAAGAGAGGGAGAAATAGCAATGTATGGTTGCCTCTCACATGGCCCTCATGGGGGACCTGGCCTGCAACCCAGGCATGTGCCCCGACTGGGAATTGAACCGGGACCCTCTGGTTCCCAGCCCGCGCTCAATCCACTGAGCTACACCAGCCGGGCCGTCTCATAATTTTTTTGAAACAAATTGTATGTGTCCTTTAATCCTTTAATCACTCACCGCTGTGATTATTTTTAATGTTCACTGACTCTCCTCAGGCCACCACTACGCATTCACCTTTATCCAATCCTGTGTGAGCTTTTCCAGATCCCACTCTCCACTGCCCACCACCTATGAACCCCCAAACTTTGGGGAGCTACATATATTGATTGTGTGTGGGTGGGTGACCACAGTTATGCTGCATATGTAAAGTAACATCTTGTATTTCTAGAACCAATTTCACTGACTTCGAAATAGTGTCTGTTCCAAGCACTGACTGGAGAGACCTGGATTCCAGGGTTTATGGTAATCATTATCCTCACTTTACATTTATCAAATGTACCAGGCACTATCCTAGTTGCTTCACATTATTAACTTGTAAAATCCTCTTAACAACCTAGGAAGTAAATACTATGGTCTTCATTTTACATGTAAGTAAACAGAGGCACAGAGAGATCACCATCACACCTCAGTAGATGGCATAGTTGAGATACTAGGTCAGTCTTACTCGGAACCTATGTGCATAAATGCCATCCATAGTGCAGGCCCCATGAAGACATTATCCAGAAATAAATTCCTACACTCGTGTATATAACATTATAGTATATAAACAGCTTTCATATTAAAATGACCTATTAAATTAACGGCTAAGTTACTATTATCTCTTTTGTAAAAATGCAGAAAAAATTCAAAAATTAATGGGCTTATTTAACCAAGGTCACCAAACTAATGAAAGGTGATTTCACGTCTTCCACACAAAAGGAGTTTAGATCAGAAAATTGTTTTCCGCCCTGGCCAGTGTGGCTCAGTTGGCTGGAGTGTCACCCCATAGCCAAAAGTCTGCAGGTTTGATTCCCAGTCGGAGTACATGCCTGCGTTGCTTGCGCATGTCTGACCCCAGGTCCTGGCGTGCACAGTCCCCAGTCCAGGCACCCACAGAGGGCAGCCAGTCGGTGCCGCTCACTTGCACTGATGTTTCTCTCTCCTTTTCTCTCTCTCTAAAAGCAATGGAAAAGTAAAATTGTTTTCCCGTGGGTTCTTTCTATAGAGATAAATGTTTGAAACCTCTATGAAAATAGATGGTCAAACTCATTTTCTGTAACTTTATAGTGTAAATGGCACCCTCTGGGCTATCTGACTGACATCAGCATTAGTGATGAATTAATATTATAATTTTTTTTCACTCTTCGAGTTGATACCCTAGCCTCCGCTAAAATTGTTTTCTTCTTTAAGTGTACTTTGATTTCCAATATCATTATTTCTGAGTCTGAATCCACAACTGAATGGGTGAGACTATTGGGATACTACAGCACAGTGAAAAGTTCAGGTAGAAGGTGGATCTCACCAATTCTTCAACTGCCTCTACCTTTCCTTTTTAAGTCACGGGTAATAGAGAAGTAAGCCCAGTCTTGGCTGTTCTTTATCTGGAAAAATAAAGGTCTGCTTTTACATGACTCGAATATATAAAGATTGACACTCCCCCACCAAACAAACAAAACAAAACACCTCCTTGTTATGGGTTAAATTATGTTCCCCCAAAAGATATATGGAAATTCTAACCCCAGTAACTTGACCTTATGTGGAAATATGGTGGTTGCAGGTTAGGTTAAGATGAGGTCACACTGCGGTGGGCTGGGCCTTTAATCTAATATAACTGGTGTCCTTATAAAAGAGAAGGAGAGACACGCAGAAGGAAGATGGCCATTTGAAGACCAAGGCAGAGACTGAAGTTATGCTTCCCCAAGCTAAGGAATCCAGAAGCTAGAAGAGATAAAGGAGAATCTTCCTTTAGAGGCTTGGTACAGGGCACAGCCCTGCCAAAACCTTAATTTCAGACTTTAGGCTCCAGATCTATGAAAGAATAAATTTCTATTGTTTAAAGCCATCTGTTTGTGGTACAGTCGTCCTACAAGACTAACACACTTCTCTGTTCTTCACTTCTCTCCTCTCATTTCCACATTCAAAGCATGTCAGCATATATAAGTATATATAATAAATATATAAGATGTATTGTATATTTTAAATATATCATATATTTTATAAAACATAAGTGTTCAGTGAGGAGCTTTGAATTCAGACACAGAAAACGATGAAGATTAGAAGAAATGGTTATTTGTAATTTGATTCTTGACAGAATTAATAGAAGCAGACATATGCATTTAATTTTACATAATTGTCTCCATATTTTATAGAGTATAAAACAAAAACCAATAATAGTATCAAAGACAAAGTACTACATAAAAGACCCACTCTTGTCCCCCAAACTATTTCCAGTATATTCTTACTATGTTCTTATCCATGTAAAATTAGAGATCTAAGTCCATCAGAATAGCCAGTTACAATAAACAGTTACAAATGTTTACTCTTTTTAATTTTTTTCTTTAAGATTTTATTTATTTATTTTTAGAGAGAGGGGAAGAGGGGAGGAAGAGAGGGAGAGAAACATCACTGTGCTGGCGATACATCAATCAGCTGCCCCTTGCATGCCCCCCACTGGAGGCCTGGCTAGGTGCGTGTCCTGACAGGGAACTGAGGCAGTGACCACCGGGTCTTAGGCCAGCGCTGAATCCACTGAGCACACCAGCCAGGTCTCTGATCTTAACTTCAACTGCTTTACCTGCTGGGCGTGCCCTTTAAAGGCTAAGGCACAAACTGATTTCTGACACCATTATTTAACTTCCAGTATCAATCCTGTCCCTCTGTTAGCTAACCCACCTTTCTTCAGTCTGGGAGACAAACAGCCGAAACTTGATTTGATCGTTAGACTGGAGTGCACAAATGGACATATGGGCATCACGGCAAGCCCTTGTCTAGTGTTGAACCTCAAATGCTAATTTAGTCTCACTGCTTTTATTTTTCTTAACTACACAAAATGGCAAACCTACTTAATGAATAAAATGTATTTGCTCCTGACAAACAAGATGCCAAACACCCTTCTTTATGTGACACACTTGAATTGTTCCTGCCAATAAAACAAGGGCATTAAGCATTGGACTCGTGGGTTTGTAAAAATCAGCAGAGGTCACTTGGTCTCATTTACATCAAAATTGGCAACACATTGTAGTCATCCTCCAACATTTAAAAAGATATTTTCAAGTAATACCATTCAACCAATTTAGGTATGTTGTGTATATTTTACCGCTAACTCTTCCTGGCAGTGTTATCAGATGCATTCTGCCTAGAAACTGGACTTTCCACGGGTAGGATAAACATTTTCTGGCTAATTCACATCCATCATGCTCTATGATTGCAACGGCTATGGAAATAGGAAGATTTGGAAAAGATACTGACCCTGTCTTCAAGCATTGTGGCTGGCCACGACTATGCTAAAGCATTCAGTGCTTTCTGGGTGAGTGAGAATGCAAGTTGGACTTTCATAATAGAACAGTTGTTCCTCATCCTACCTGTGGGTATCTCGTTCAGAATTGACTATGCTCCAGCGCTTACTAAAGGCCTGCTTAATGCATCTGCAATTTGAGAGAGACACCCCCCCTCCCAGGGGACGTGAAAGTACTTCTGGTGTCTCCCAACTCTATCCTTGTATTATGCCAGATTTTCAAAAAGTGGAATACTTAAACTTTATTATCTGAGCACTCTTAAGAATGCCTTCCCTGAGTAATATCATATCCTCCACCTTCAAAGAGAACCGATTCAGGAAGGCTCAATATGAACTGTGTTTCTGTAAGATGAAGCTGGAGTTGAAGACGTTGTTTGCCTTATTATTAAACACTGTACAAAGATTCTCATAAAAATTATCTTTGAATTTACATTCTGAATTAGGTTTTTCTGCATAGAAAATGTATATACTTGCTTTTGGGTTAGACAATGAAGATGATGCAATTGATGTATTTCCCTCATGCCTTAAATGCCAAAAATTTCAAATCAATTCAGTTCAGTGAGTTTGTTTGTCTTCTATACCCAGTGACATAGCACCCATGTTTACTTCCACATTTGTTTTATATAGCTGCTTGTATTTCTCTTATCATATGTTATAACTCCATTCCATAAGGACTACAAAACATTTTGAATAAAGGATGGTAATTAATCCTAAAAACTAGAATGCTTCTATACAATTTTCTTTATTTTTTTCTTAAAAAGGGAGTTCAAAAGACCCTTCAGGGGACCACAAATAATAGTCTCTCTTGGAAGTGCAGTGATGATGCAAGAAGAAAAATTATCACGTTACGGCATTATTATACTAGCAAAGTAATAGTGATAACACTTGGTACTCTGCCTTTTTTAAAAATCTGCTTTTGTGATCTTGGTGATTCCCAGAAGTATACAAAATTCAGAAAGAAACTGAAGATAAATTTATGCTTTTTTCTCTCTCCACAGAGCATTAATAGCTTTTGGAATTGAAATTGTTTTATTAATTTGATTAGGTTGAAGGAAAATCCCAGGCTCTTATGAATAATTCACGTTTCTGTCAGATCCTAGAAAGCCTTATGGAAAGTACTGTTAAACCTCAAAAATGCCCTCACAGTAGACTATACATTTAATTTTCAATAACATTGATTTATAGTTTTATAAAGAAAAATAATAAATATAATGAATTACCTCCATATTTCCTGATCTCAGTCACTATAAAATAACTGCTGTAGTTTTACATTTCCAGTGCGAAATATTAAATGCATAAATCAAAACAAAATTATTTTTCATCTTAGAGAGAAAGACTGGTTCCTCAAGCTGACAAATTCATTTTATTTTAAAATTAATGCCTTAAAAAAAATCTCCATTGAATCCCTACCAACTACAAAGAAAAAGAAAAGAGCTTGATTTTACTATTTTGCCTATGATGTCTTCCACAACAGGGGCTGTTTGTAAAAAAAATCATTATGGTCCCTACAACTCCAAACTTATCAGGAGCCAAATTATACTTCCTTACATGAATCATTTTCCTTTCCCACTTCCTGTCTCATGGCATTTCCTCTTTCCACGATTGTTTTACCCTGCGTTGCTACCCAGAGATAAGTGTCACCCACAATATGTTTCTCTAATACCACCAGACTGGCATTTTTGTAATTTAAATGTTCCCTTACAGCTACAACTAAGTAATCATGTAATGAGAAAAACATTACCAAATACGAACAATTTAAGAGAGAGACGGATTTTGAAATAGGCAAAAACAGATGCATTTACTTTTACATTTTTCTCAACTTCATCCCCTAAATTTTATTGAGAAAAAGAAACAGTATTTTGCATCCTTCATTAAAAAGTGAATCTAATTATAAGAATTCATTTTCACATTTAAATACCTCTCAGCTTTTGTGAGTGTTCAACATTCAGTCACAAGAAGCTTTCAGACAGAGTAATGAAAGCTGAATACTAAAAAGTGCCAAATCCTTGAATAAATGGGTAACTCTAAGCTCATAGGCCAAGAAGAAAAATTAAATCACCTAAGGACCATGATATTGGGAACCTGGAAACAACATAAGTGAAATATTTTCTCTAAGGCTCAGTTTACATGCTAAGAAGCAATTTCAAATTACTCCTTTTTTGTAAGTTTATCTAAGAGCTTGCATGATTCCTAAAACTATCATTAACATTTTTTTGGTCAGCTATGAATACAGTTCATTCATTGATTATAAAACCAAATAAGCTTAAAGACAAATCTTCTAATTGAAAAAAATTCTGTTTGTCATGTGGTTAAGTACGAACTAACTCCTACTAAAAGAGAATTAATGCGAATAAGACAAGGAATGAATAACTTTTTATTAATCTTTAAGTAACTAAGTATAGATTTAAGGTGGTGTTTTCTAGGGGAGTTTCATACAGAATCTCTGGAGCCCTGAAATAACTGTCTGGCAACGATCTGAATAGGCCTCTCTAAAAATAACCATGGCTGTGGACTTCATAAACATTTTTAGAAATTAAATAGCTGCTAACTTGTTCCATATGGGAACAAATTCACGGAGTCCAACATGTTCATTGAGATCATCAGAACACATATACCAAAGGAAGAGGCAAAATTGTCCACAGTCGTTCATGAAAAGCCAGAGGAAACAGATGATCCTGAAAGCTCTTAAAAAAATAAAAAACAAAAAGAAAAAGGGTCAAAAAAAAAAAAACAAAACACAAAACCACATGATACTCTTGCCCTTAGACTTCCTAGAGTTTCTTAGGTCAGACAACCTTTAAAGATCTCTAGGCAGTAACTATTACTCGTTAAATAAGGGCAATAGTAAAATTGCTAAAATTTTGGACAATAGTTATAACTAGTTATATCAATACTTATATAGTTTTTAACTATATAAGGGGTTATATATAGTTTATAACAATATGAAGGGTTATATATAGTTTATGATAAACCATAAATAAATTTATTTTTTTCATTCAGACCAAAAGAACAGTATCTTATAAATCTATTTCCATGATGTACTTAAAATATGAAAAATCAGAGATTTTAAAAGGCTGATTAATTGATGATATGCTTATAGAGACCTAGTCAGTTATTCAAAATGCTCCATTTGTCCTTTTATTCAGAATTCTAAGTAGTCCCAAGCCACCTTCCCAAATTCTGGTTTTGTTTTTGTTTGTTTGTTATTGTTTTCTGCATTCTCTTCATGCAATAAATGACGATGAGAAGGCAGAAAACTAGCAGCATGCTCTCCCATCTGTTAGTCTGTTTACCGACGTCCCAGCGTCAGCTCGTGCACGCCGAGGGCGTCTGCGTCCCAGTGTTGTGTGAGTAAATTGGGAAAATTGGTTTCCTCTGGTTTAAAAAAACACTTACACTTCAAAGTATTTTTCCTACATTCATACTCCTAATTTTCCCTTTTTGATCTCTACATCTGCTGTGATATAGACCCGAAAGCCCTGACTTGCCTACCTCCCTGCCAACCATCCCAAACACATGGTTAGTATTTCACATCCAGAACTTCATTTTCATTTTTTTCTACTTATAATTTTGAATGTAACCGTCACAAGAAATAAGATTCAAAAACAAAAAAGAATATCAAAAATATCTTAAGACTAAATTTGTCCAGGGTTTTATATTCAAATCAAATTGGTTTTTCTAAACAGAAGGGGGGTTAAATTTCTGGGGCTGTTGCCATAGAGAAAAGTAATAGGAAAATCTATAGGAAAGAAATTTAGGAAGTCTGGTGCAGCTGATTGCATTCGCGCTGGGGAAACACAGCAGGGCTGTGATATTATTACCTATATGATTGTTACAGCATGTTTGTTCTTGGATACTAGCAGAAGGATAGGAAACGTGTCTGAGGAGAAGGGATAAGATAAATATGAAATCTTTGTAACATGTTACAAAGATTACAATTGCCCAGAATTAAAATTTGCTATGAGTGAATATTTGGATGTTTTAGCTCAGCAACAAAGAGCTTAAATTAAACTATTTCAATCTGACAGTATGGGAATCTGATGGTATGTCCCTTGGTTGGTCACGGGGTGCTGGGTTGAGACAATTTTTCAATGTTTATTTCTCAATTTTAGGGCCATTTTGTAATAGTTGCAATAGAAGGCCAAAACACTATAAAAGAGTGTAATTTGAAGAGAGCATTCCCTGTCTTAAAATATTCCCACCTGCTATTGAGAATTTTGTCATTAAAGCTTGATTTTTACATAAAAGCCTAGTAAAAGTGTTTACTTGTAGGCAGCAGAGGAGGCGATACAGAATGTATACAAATTCTTCTCAGTGTGTATTATTTTTCTTTTGATCCATGTGAATGTATTACCTATAAAAGTAATTTTTTTTCAAGCATGAAAAAGATTTTCTTGAACCGGTAGAAGTCCTCTGGAAGTTGTCATTGAAATGTAAATGTTTCTAGAAAAAGACACATTTTAGCTGATAGCAAGGTGGGAAGAAGAGGAACCCTTGACCTAGAATGATCCTTCCTTATCTGTGAGTTCTTTGTTTCTTTGCAGAGTTTGCCCAGACAGCCCTATTCTGCCGGACAATCCTAGCTATCTGCGCTTGGGACTGCGAATGTCATAAACAGCACGATTTTGAATGAGGACAAGAAGGGACTGGCACTGAGCAAATAAGAAGAACACGGAGGGGTCACTGCAAGGAGAGGTAAGAAAGCAGGTCAAGTGCTCTACAACACCACCTGCGGCTGGCCCTGTGTCCTCCTCATGTATGTAGACACTGTGAGTGCACAAACGGCCACACACATGTGCACACACATGCTCACACTCAAATACCATGTATGATGCTATAGAATCCAGTAGAAAACCAACAGCCACGGCCATGCAGAAAAGTATGGGCTATTTTTGGCATCTTCTGGTTTCTTTTCTTTTCTGTCTTTCTTTTTTTAAAAAAATATTTTATTTAGGGAAGGAAGGGAGAGAGTCAGAGAAACATCGATATGTGAGAGAAATATCAATCCAGGGACTAGGCCAGCAACCCAGGCAGGTGCCCTGACCAGGAATCCAACGAGCAACTTTTTGTTTGGTGGGAAAAAACACAACCAACTGAGTCATGCGGGTCAGGGCCATCTTCTGATTTGTTTCCGAAGAAGTCCATCCCTTGCTAACTGTCATTGATCCATGACGATCTAGCTGCCTTCTCTTCCACCAAAGCATGTTCTAAGCAGACCTTAGAACAAGAAAAGAACCTATACATTAGTATGTATGTCTCTAGGACTCTTCATGAGTTATGCTAACTACTGGAACAAACAATTCCAAAAAATCTCAGCGGCTTAACAAAATAAAGCTTTACTTGCTGCTCACATCACAGTGCACTTCCCTGGGCAAGTCTCCCCTGAGTAGTGACTCTGGGAATCTTTCACCTTTGTTACGCCACCATCAGCCACAGGTGGCCTCCATTTTCACCAAGAAAAGGGAAGAAAGCACGTAGACAATGATATGGGAGATTTTATGGCCAGGCTGAAAGTTGCAAACATTACATTTGCTCTCATTCTATGGCCCATAAATAACTTCAGGAGAAGTTTAAAAATGAACTTGTACTCAGGAGAAGGAAATAGGATTGGTGAGCATCCAGTGAGTCTGTTACACTGATCTCCCTTCTGGTCATCAAATACCCATTTCAATTTTCTTCCCACAATATCTTCTGGTCATTGCATCAAAAGTAAAATTCTGTATCTCTGGGCAAAACACAGTCCTCTCCCCGAAGGTGAATGTGACGAGTCTAGCTGCTGCTGCATATGAACCAAAAAGACAAGTTTTCTGTTTCTCCTATGCACATCCCCCCTAGACCAGGGACGTCAAACTTGTTTTCACCGGGGGCCACATCAGCCTTGAGGTTCCTTCAAAGAGCCAAAATAGTCTTAGGAGTGTATATAGGTAACTACTCCTTAACTGTTAAGGAGTTGAAATTACATTCAGCCCTTTGAAGGCAACCATGAGGCTGATATGGTGCCCAGTGAAAATGAGTTTGACACCCCTGCCCTATACAGCGGCATAGCAGGGGCTGGATACCTGTGATAAGCACTCCCATTTAGAATGAGGAAGAATAGAAGTTACAAAGTAGTTGGTGGTCCTTTCCAATTCCAAAGTTATGCTGGACAGATGGGGCAATTCCATAATTTGGCTTTCATTCCATTCACTGGGAGAAACTCCTTTGTCAATTGTTCTCCATGGACCCTGATTCCATCTTCTGGAAAATCTGTTCTTGTCCATTGTCCTGCTTGGTGACATCGGATGGTAATGTTTCAGAGTATGGCCTCTTGGAAGGCTGTAGAGCATTCAAAGTCCTGACTGCTCCCCATGGAAGATGGAGACCTGTCTTAATGTGTTCCCTAAAATCAAGACCCAGAAAAAGGTTTTAGGTGCAAGCACTATCTGAGATGTGGTCTTCAGAAGCACTGTGAGTAGCGGAGAAGTAAGACAAGGGAGGAAGGAGAGTTGGTAAAGGGAACATTCGTGAATAGGTTATCACTAGAGGGATTTTATTAGAGAAATCAGAGCTCAAAACTTCTGGGGAGTCTCTAAGGGATTTATGGAACACAATTTCCATGAACTTTGCAGAAGCTCTAGGCCCCCATCCACCCACCCCCGTGGATTTAAGGTCACTCTCGAGGCACGGCTAATTCCAAGCAGGCCCACAGGCAACGAAGTCCCCAAGAGCAGCAAGGTACAGGCACAGGATGTGTCCGTTGAGGAAACAGGATGGTACAATGACAGCATCTGCTCCAGGGCCCCAGAAATCCTTAAAATGCGAACAGTCAAGAATTTTTTAGTCTGGATTCATTGTTTCTTTGGCAATACATTTCCCTCAACAATTTAATAGGCTTCCAATACATTAGCCAAGAGCAGGTAAACACTTCCAACTTTCGTCCTGAGATACGGTTGTGAAATGAGCTTTGTTACTTTGTTTTCTCACCCTCTGCCGCTCTCCTCCAATTTAATGAGGCTACAGGCAACCTCAAGGGTGGGTCAGGTAATCTTCCTTATCAGCAAGAATTTGCTGATCGTTAGCTAAGGGAAGCACACACCCTTAATGCAATCTTTGCCTTGAGTTACTTGATTCAACTAAAAAACAAACAAACAAACAACTTTTCCTGTTTAGGCTTTAGAAACAACTTTTCAAGCAAACATTTGTTTCAGCTTTTTAACGGCAGTACTTCACTTCTTATATAAATGTCTCCATTAGGATAACCTTGGCTACTATAACCAACAACCTCAAAATCCCAAAGGCTTAACAATGAAAAGGTGTATTTGTCATTTGTGTGTAGCTTGCGGCGAGCGGAAAGTTCTCCTAGGAGGCTTTTCTCCAGTGAGGTCTTGGGGGTACTTGGCTGCTTCCATCTTGTAATGGCACCGTTTCTAATATAGCTGTCTCAATCACCGAGCTAGGAAAGAGAGCTTGGAAGAGGAAGCAAGGGTTTTTAAGTCCAGGCCTGGAAATGGTTGGCATCTCTTCCGCTGGCATTCCTTTAGTCCAAACTTAACATTATGCGTAAAGAAGAAATGAAGGTTTATCTAGCGTGACTCTAGCACAATGACTGGCAAGTCTAAATATTTACTGTTACTGGACAGGAGCCTGGCCCAGAGTGCATCTCTGCCTAGGGCCAGCTGTAGTGTGTGGGTTCACGTAGGAAAGATTTCACAACATGTGTCCAAGTGACTTTGAGGGTCCATTTATTAAAGCTGGGGACAGTGAAACAAGGAAGGACTTAGCATAGAAGAAGCAACAGGAGAGCCTAGGCTGGGCTGTCTTAGCTCACTGGGAACTCAGAGAAAAGAGGGCCTTGGGGACAGAGTCAGGGGATTAGTGTGGGATGAGCTACCGCTGCCCATTTCTCTCTGGGTTGCAAGTCTCATGGGGGCCTTAGAGTTTAGGAGATGCATGTCTGTGGGGGAAGGAGAGGGGAAGTGACTGGCATAAACTGCTCCCCAGAGGGAGAGTGGGGAATTGGGTCCTTAGTCTTGAGGCTTTTATCTCTCTCTTGCAGGCAGCAATCTTAGGGGAGATCTTAGGGAAGGGGCGGGGGTGGTTCAAGGGAATATTCATCAGTTTCTCTGGTGTGCTCTGGAGACCTCAGGGTTGTGGTCTCCACTGATTGGTCAGTGACAGGACAGGGGGTCTTCAGTCATTGCTGCTGGTCCTGGTGTTGCCCACCTGGTTTTGCTGCTTTTGGGGCCTGGAGTTAAAATACAACTGAGGCCTAGATGTTATCTCTAGGGAGGTGACCTTCTGTATATGGCTGTAAATTGCTCAGCCATTGTGTTCAGATATCTGTCTCAGTTTCCCTATTCTTGCCAAGGAATTTGCCAAGGAATTTTCCTAACTTCTTACTATCCTGTCTCATCACCACTCTAAAGCAGGACTAAACTTGAAGAAATTAATCTCCTTTAATAAAATTCCATATTGATTATAGACCAGATTAGAGGAGAAGGGGCTCCCTGATATCCTCTCAATCATACCACAGTTATTTGGTTTCTCGCTCAGTATTTAAGTGTATTCCTGTAGAAACTATCTCTATTCTCCCTGGGAAGTAAACAACCAAGAAGAATTGAGCTCATTTTGGTGACCTGTCTTAAAATGATAACACATGTTTTATTTTTTCCACTAATCTCCTAAAAAGTGGCAATGTTGCCAATCCCACTTAGAACTGGATGTGGGTACAAGAATTTGTTTTATTTTCCTACTTGCATCTTTGTTCAACTGCTTATAATATTATAAACCTTGGAAAACAAAGCACCCACACATCACATCACCATTTACCAACTACCTTTTTTCCTGAAAATATACATTAGTCTTTATGTATCAATATGCATGAAAAAGTATGCAAGCTAAGAAAAAATGATGGAACACACAGCCCAGAGAATAAAAATTAGCCAAGGATCTAACTACAGTTTTAAGAATAATATAAAAAGTGCATTTTGCTTAAGTGAATTTAAGTACCCAGGGTCAAGATTCAGTTTTAATTATAAAATGCTGTAAAATTATATTTTATATCTGTACTTTTAACATACAACTTAATTTTTCATAGATTATATTACATTTACATAATTACATATACTATGTAAAGAATGTACAAAACCATCTATATTATATCATGAGGGATTAAAGGGGAGTTTTAAAGGTAATTTTGACTATGTAATTTTTCAAATGTGGGCTTTTGAATCTAATTGCCCTAGAAAGACACAATTCCACAGTAATTTTGTGTCTGCATGTGACCTGCCTCCTGACGCAGCATCCTGCGCTCTGACCCGTTTTCTCTTTTCTGGTTCATCTTCTGTCCTGGACCCGAGCCCAGCTCCAACTCGGAACAACCATCACTCTTGTGGTTAATCCCTTTATTTGGTGGCCTGGCTTTAGCATTCTGTTAAACAATACACAATACTAGCAAAAATGTGAACTTTGTCAAATGTTTTCTAAGCCAGTCATTTCCGACAAGATAACAAGATCTTGTCTAAAACAGGGACCTGGATAATGCTTTATACACATCACACACAGGCTCAGGCTCAGAAGCAATCTGGAGATCAGCTCAGGCTACTGCTTCCTGATAGAAGAGAACAGCTTTTGCTGCAGATGCGGAGTTCTCATCAGCGGGTCAGCTCTGTGCATTCTGGTCTCTGCCATACTTTTCTATGCCCTCAATACATTTTGCCATAAACTTTCCTTTTCTAGAAACAGCCATAGTTTTCAGCAGCAAGAATGCTATACACCAATGTTTTTCAGCTCCTGGTTCCAGCTTCACCTGGGGGTCTGAAGGGCTTGTCTCTTTGAATTAAGAAAAACTCACAATATTAATAAAAGCAAAAGCTACCATTGATTGAGTGCTTACTATGTGCCAGACACTATGCTAAAAGCTTCATGTATAGTAGCTCATTTAAGTGTCACAACAACCCTATAAGTAAGTACTATTATTAACTTCATTTTATGAATGAGGACATCAAGGAAAAAGAAGCTTAGTAATATGTCCAAGGATGCATTCCCTGTAATAGAGGGGCTGGGATTTGAACTTAAAATTCTGGCTCTAGAGTCTGTGCTATTATACATTTTTTCTTCCCTTACAGAAGACACTAGTTTCACCTGTCAATAAACAATTGCTTGTTTGTAGTAGCCCCAGGAATGCTTTCAGCAATGACAAAAATAGAAGGAAATTAGCATTTTACCTTAAAAAAAAAAAAACCCTCCCTTTCAAGATTGATACCTTCTGGATGAATAAGTTCTAGGATGTTTTCACATTGATTAACCGAGGATGATCACTTAGTCCAGCATTATTATTTCAAAAATTACTTACAGCTATTTACCCTGGCAGAAAATCAGTAGGAGCTTGTCACTACTTAAATGTTTCTAAGGCACTCCAGTCACGGAGCTATTTCCTGAGTGGGTGCTCAGTGAGGGAAGACAGATATTCAATCACCTAGACCCCAGAAAACAGAGGTGAAAAATGCAAAGTTGTGTAAGACGAGGTCACAAAAGATAGGTAATTAGCTTTGGGCATCTGTCCCTTGAATCGGACTGAGTCTATACAATGGCGGCGGGGGGGGGGGGGAGATCTATTAATTTGCTCATTCAAATCAGTCAAAATGCAAAGTATAAAATTATAGACAAATTATTTCATAGCACATAAGTATCAAATATATGTATAGATGTATGTATACATACACACCCCCAAAATGTTTACTAACCAGACTTTGTATCTGTTTATTTAGACGTTTGATGAGTTAAAGAACCCTAGAATATAACTGCAACAGGAGGCTTCGTGTGCCGTTGTTGCCCTTACGGTGCCCTCATTCACATTATTAGGTGGTAGAGGGAAGCGCCTCGCAGAGGACCAATTTTGTAAATAAATAAATAAATAAAGGAGTCCAATTATGGAGAAAGTGAAATAGAAACAGCACAAGGACCATGAACTGACTCTAAGCTCTTACTATTCAGGAGGCAATTATCCTAGTGTGCTCAATTTAGGCTCCTGGGCGCTTCTTCCTGTAGCCTGCCCTTGGGACGATAGTTGAACTCCCACCTGCAGAGTTCAAAGATAGGGAACAGTAGGCGGTTGGCTATGTGATATAACCTGAAGGATATGACAGGTGTGTTTGCCCCAAGATATCTGCCCTCCCGTTCACCCATACCCTCCCCATCATGAAATTTCCACTGCTGGCCTTATTTTTTCTTCCAGTCATGCATAAAGATGGACTCTGTTAAAACAAATTCATTACTTGGGAGACATTGCATCTTTAACTCAGTAATGGTCACTTGATACAGTGTCCCAACTTCCTTAGCAGACCAGATAACGTGCTCCCCGGCAGAGCTCAAGGCTCCGAAGGAACACAATACAGGCAGGTCTGTGTGGCTGTGAGAGGAGGGAACGAGGAAGAAGGGGAGGAATGGGAACAAGCCTGAGAATGCAGTACTGAGCAGGCGCATTGTGAAGGGGAAGGGCAGTCAGGATCTAGAAGAAGGTTCCAAGCAAAGGGCCACTGCAAGGGTGCCAAGTGATTCACGTAATTTGGGGTTGTGGAGAGAAGGGCTCTGCTCCTGCCTCCCAGGATAACGGGGGAAGAAAGGGAAAAAACTATGTATATGATTTGTGAAACTCATTCAAAAGTTTTATGGGGAAAGAGATCAGGAGAGGGGAAGGGAGAGACCCGTCGATGCGAGAAACACCCATCGGCTGCCTCAGCGCACCAGCCGGGAATTGAGCCCCCACCTGGGCAGTGCCCTGACCAGGAACGGAGACGGCAACCTTTTGCTTTGCAGGAGCATGTGCCAACCAGCTGAGCCATGCCAGCCAGGGCGTCTCTTGTCCTCTTATAAAGACACCCGTCGTTGGATTAGGGTACCCTCATCAAGCGTGACCTCATCTTAACTTAATTACTTCTTTAAAGACCCGATTCACAGGTAACCAGGGTTAGGAATTCAACACATGTTTTGGGGGACACAATTTAACCCACAACAGTGGTGCTTTTCTGAAGAGCAACAATACTTAAGTGTTGGTTATCATTCCTCCCAAAGCCTTCCAGCAATTTAGATGGGATCATTCCCTGGAGGAGTAGTGGCCGCTCCGCTGAAGGAGGCAATTGAGCAAAACTGCATCACTGTCATTATGAGACTAAACAGCTCCTAGAAATTTAAGACCGTATTCTTATTATGTTCTTCCTTTTGGAGTTTTACTGGCATCAGAACTTCCATAAAGTTTTCAGAGTTTCACCCTTGGCAATAATCCAACACATGAGCACAAGAGTCAGATGTTGGCACCGAGGCATAAAGGACCATTGTTAGGATGAGGACTGGCAGCCCAGGAATAAGGAAGAAAGAAAGGAGCTAATCTCAGGGGCAAAGTACAGTGCACACTAAATCACTGATACCCATAATACCACACAAAAGGAGGCTGAAAAGACAGGTTCTTGTTTTTAAAAAAGAGATATAGAGAAAGAGACGGGGGATTTTGAACAGGACAAGAACTTGGGATAGCAACTGGATATAATTAACATGTAAATATAGTTTTGATTCTATAATTTTTCCCATCTTTATTTTTACTAAACACACACCCAGGTTCCAAGCAAAGAAACTAATTAACAGATTATTCATTGAATAAATGAAACTCAGGTTAATCTATGGCACCCATTGACAATGGGCCAACATTAACACACCTACACAGCCATGCCAACCACAGTCAGCTGAGATGAATCAGAGTGGACTGTCCCTCAACGTTTAGGACGTCAGCATTAGTAATGGAAGTTTCAGAATAACACTCAAGTGAAGTGGAAACACTATTGCAATCAAGATTAGCTATTAACAATCCAGTTTCATCACACCTGTATTAGAAAACTTGAAAAACTGTAGAGATTTCAGGGGTAAGAGTGGACTCTCAACTATTAAAATCAGATAATAAATGACTTTAAGATCTCCACTTAATAATACTGTAAAAACCTGGGCTGAGCTGCCTACCCCCCAAACTTTCAACAACGCTGGCCTTCATAACTTCCTGTTTTTGAACTCGTCTAGCGAAGGCCCCCGAAATGATGTCCTGAGCTGCTTTCATAGACTTCATTGCCAAGAAGACAGCAAAAAGTAATTGAATGCCTGCTATGAGTGGAGACCCCAAAAATGGCATTTATGTTTTTAAATTCTGTTTTTATTCTTATCCTTACATGTTTAAACTTTAGTCACCTTCAAAGTACTCTCCATTTGATGCAGTACACCTATCGAAATGTTTTTCCCACCGCTCAGAATAGTTTTTGAACTCGTTGATTTTGATGACTTTTGGTGCTTCTGCTGTTTTTTTGTTTTTTTTTTCTTTACCTCTTCTACATCAGCAAAGCATTTCCTTTTGAGAATTTTTTTCATTCAGGAAAACAAACAAACAAAAAAGTTCCTTGGTGCAAGATCAGGTGAATAGAGAAGGTAGAACATAGGGGTCAGGCCAATTTTGGTCTAAAACTGCTGAACACTCAGCATGGTGTGGGCAGGTGTGCTCATAAATCACCCGTCATGAAATGGGCAAATGTGTTGAAAGTCTTCAAAAAAAATTTCACAGAAGCCAAATGCAACCTCTCTCCACAACACCAGCTGGTACACTGATGCAGATGGGTTCCTAGAACACTCACGTAGCAGGGAAGCCTGTACTACAAGGGGCCTACCCTCCAGAAGATAATTCCAGGTTTTTGGGGGTCCCCCTTGTATGTGCTACACACTGTCCGAGAAGCTGGTGGTTCATAAGTAAACAAAGTAGGAAGAACCTTTACGCGATGGAGATCACATACTAGTGGGTAAGACAGACCAGTGTCTCATTTCAGAAACAGGTATTTAAATGGGTGTAAAAGAGATTTGGAGATTTGGGCTGTTTTCCTACAGTATACGTATTTTTATGTAAGTTACTTGCAGAAACTAGAAATTCATTCCAGATTTAACATCCTTTTATAGAAACCATAGAAATAAATGTAAAGATATTACAATGTATTTCATAAACTGTATTAGGAAATCTGAAAGTTAAACTAATAAGATCAAAAAAATTGACAAACTTGTATAATTTGGTACTAATAAAATAAATTGCAGTGTGCAAAGTACAATCATAAGCCACAAGACAAGCCCACAGACAATCCTAGACTTCCTCTGTCTTCCCAAGTTCTCTCACTGAGCTTTTATTTTTTTCTGTCTTTTTAAAAAAATATTTTATCTATTTTTTAGAGAGAGGGGAAGGGAGGCAGAAAGAGAGGAAAAGAAACATCCATGTGTGAGAGAAAGAAGCATCCATCGGTTGCCTCTCCCGCATCCCCAACAGAAGACCTAGCCTGCAACCCAGGCATGTGCCCTGACAGGAGCTGAACTGATGACTTTCTGGTTCACAGGCTGGCACTCACCCCACTGAGCCACACCAGCCAAGGCATCTCACTGGGCTTTAATTTCATAACCTGTGATATTGATTCATCATTTTTAATGAGCTGTTCAAATATCACTGAAATTCCTCAGAGAAGCTTTGAGTCTTGCAACATTTTGATTTAAAAATTTATATTTTCAAATAATCTTCAAGCTATTTTTAAATATAGTAAAGCACATAGCAGAGTCAAAAATGTTTTATACCAGATTTTAGCCCATTGGAAATGAACTGCTAACATGATAGTTCGTGCATTCAGGTTAACAAGTGTTTGTACATGTCTCATAATGATCTCTGGGCATACATTTGAACTTCTTGAAATTGAATTATCGATCAAGTACATTGTAGCTCTGACCTGATCTTTCAATAAATTTGTTTCTTCCTATGTGCACTTTATGAAGAATGATCTGAGGAAGTACCTGCTGCAGCACAAGCCAGCCACGCGCTGTGAACGCCAGCCCAGGGTCCGCCCCTCCACTGGGTGCGTTCCAGCCGCAGAGGAGCAGTCGGCTATGCAGAGAATCTAACACACGTCCTGTGACGCCATTACTGGAAGTAGTTTTTAACAGTTTCTTTCCGTTTTGTGAGTTTATTGCCTCCCTTTCATAGTCATTGTAAAGAATGAAAGTATGTTAGATGTTGACAAGGATCTAAAATTTTAAAGAAAGTCATTGCTCCACTTCCAAGTTTCTAGATCAGCTTATATGAAGATAATCCTGAGATGTAAAGGTGAGCTGTTAAAATCATTTGTCATTCACACCTATGTATTGGTGTGAATCAGGATTTTTTACAGTATTGTACAAGCAATGCAAAATACAAAAATAAATTTGAAGATTGAGACTATATCTATCATCTATAAACTAGAGTTCACATTTTTGTGCTCATTAAAACAATGTCAATTTTCTCATTAATTTGGCTTTATAGTAAGTAAATTTTACAAATATGATGTTTTAAAATAATTTTCAACTATAACATTTGAGCTCTTTTATATGTAAGGGATTTATTATGATATTGAATTAGAAAAAATAATTCTTTTATGAAAAATATTTTATAACTTTTCTAGTCAGGGTTGTTTGTTTTCAAGAGAGAGACACCCACTCAAGCTAACTATGAGTGAATAGTAACAACTGTTGGACTGTTATTATTGGGACCACAAGCACTTCCAGTTCACCTGCTCAGAACATCCTCAGCACGGCCTTCAGGGCCTTATATAGCCCCCGGCCTGGGCGCACCTCTGATCTCGGGTCCTGCAGACCTCCTCCTGGGTGGCTCTGTTCCAGCCTCTCTGACTTTCTTGCTGCTCCTCAGCACCATTTTGTTCCCGTCTTTCCATTTTCTGATCTCTCTCATTGGAACTCTCTTTTCCCAACTATCATAGTAGCTTACTGTATTTTTTGGACTATAAGATGCACCAGACCATAAGACACACCTAGGTTTTAGAGGAGGAAAATTGGGAAAAAAAATTTGAAGCAAAAAATGTGGTAAAATATTTAATAACATCAATAACATAATATTTCACCAATGTAAATGTAAACAGAACTGTACAGCAGCATTAACAACCATTATTACTACTTTAAGCTTTAAGTAGGGAAACTCCTTTAATCATCAGGGAACCCCAAGAATTCCTCATCACTACTGTCCACATTTATGAAGCTCAGTTCCTCAGAATCACTAGTTTCACTGTCTTCACTCTGTTCATAGAGGATGCCATCTTCAGAGCCGTCTAAGGCACTGCTGATGCCACCTTTTTTAAAGGACCTCACAATGGTTTCATCCCTAACTGACTGCCATGAGGTTTGCACCCACTCACAAACTTGGGTAATAGTGGGCCTCTTCATTCGTCCAGCTGGTGTCAGATCATGATTTCCAGCAGCCATCCATTTGTTCCACCCTTCTCTAATGAAAACTTTAAATGGCTCCTGGGACCCCTCTCCACCGCCACCCCCCAGCCCCAGCAAGCCAGGTAAGCTACATTCGAACTATAAGATGCACCCCCATTTCCTCCCAAATTTGGGGGGAAAAGTGTGTCTTATAGTCCAAAATATACGGTACTTTCTCCTGCCTTCAATTGTCAAGTGTTACCTTAGAGACTCAAACCTTGGACAGCAAATAAAAATATCATTACCTACATTTCTGGTTCACTTCTCCATTTTGACCCTTCTCTGTTTTTCTTCAAAATTCCTCTAATATTCTTATCCCTCCCCCTTCCACATTATATATATAATATTATATATAACTATATAATATGAAGGGGGGAGGAATACGTGTTTGTGTGTATATATGTATATGTATATGTATATGTAGGTATTCCTTCATTCTTTCCTTCCTATCTCCTTCCTTCCCTTCTTTCTTTCTCATTCAGTTTTCTCAGCTAAATTATAAGCTCCATGACAAAGGTGAGAACTTAATCTGTCCTGTTTACTACTATCTATAGAACCTAGAACAGATGACACAGAGCCCCCCAGAAGGTTGCTCAATGATTATCATTAAGTGAATAAATAAACAAGTGAATGAGTGGATGAATGAATGAATGAAATTACAGAAGGAATGAAACCGAGAAGTCAGAAACTTAGATAATTTCTTTCGTTGATTGTAGAACCCCGTGTCTTCTCTCTCTCTTTGTTTTGTTTTGCTTGTCAATTGAGATCTCCTGTTCCTTTCTCCAAACTTGCCTTTTCTGCTTATTAGTCAATGTGCACACAGATGAAAATTACCTCCAGACTCAACATAACCTGCAGTCCAAGTCCTCATTATTCTCAGGGTGTAATGTCTCATAGTCCAAATACTCAAACAGATAAAGCATGTGGCTCTGTTTAACCTCTAGATTGACCCAACATTCATCAGTTCCCCAAAAGAGGTGACATGGATCTCAATGTCACATGGAACCAACAGGGCCTTCTAGGTCCACCACTTTAGCAAGCACTGTCAAGGATATTGGTGGCAGCTTACAAGGGGGACTTCTGCTAGGTTCAAATAGTGTCTGCTAAAAAACAACGGCAACCAAAAAAATAACCCACTGAGGAAGAGGACTTCACCTAGTCCCACCTAATTTTGACACCTTAGTATCACAATAGACAAGTTAAATATATTTTAAGAAGTTTATGGTTTTGTCTTCTTCTCCAAAGCTTTTCATTTTTATATTTATGATTCTTTCCATTGCAAATAATTGAAACTTTAATTCAAATTTGCTTAAGTAAAAAAAAAAAAGAAATAGTGTTGTCTATTGACTTGCATAACTGAATGGGAATGAGGAATTCTTGATTTAAGTAAGGACTGATCCAGAGCTTGGATGGTTTTATCCATGATTTTTCTTGTTTCTTTCATCATTTCTCAATTCAATGTCCTCAATGTTGGCTCCCAAATAGCTGTCAGAAACTCCCATAGCTACATCTCAAAGGTATAAATAGTCTTAATGGACTGATTCAGGTCACACTTAAATTAATTATAAGTGTTAAAGG
Source organism: Micronycteris hirsuta (assembly GCA_004026765.1). NCBI lineage: Eukaryota > Metazoa > Chordata > Mammalia > Chiroptera > Phyllostomidae > Micronycteris > Micronycteris hirsuta. The sequence goes on from PVJI01005579.1 coordinate 60,631, forward strand.
AATGTGAACCCTGGCTGGTGTAGCTCAGTGGATTGAGCATGGACTGCAAACCAAAGGGTCGCTGGTTCGATTCCCAGTCAGGGCACATGCCTGGGTTGCAGGCCAGGTCCCCAGTAGGGGCCACATGAGAGGCAACCATACATTAATGTTTTTCTCCCTCTCTTTCTCCCTCCCTTCCCCTCTGTCTAAAAATAAATGAATAAAAAATCTTGGAAAAAAGAAAAAAGAATGTGATATGTTGATTGGCTTAGGCTTTGGTCACATGTTCTACCCCTGGTACTAGGAATAGAGTCAACTCCATCAGGTTCATATAAGCTAAGATTGAGGGGGAAGCAGTCCTACCTGTGTATAAACTGGATGTTAAACAGAAGAACAATATATTTTCACTATCGTTGACATAGTACTCAACTAGTGTTGCCTGAAAAGAACTTCACACAAGACAATAAAATCTTCTAATTTTGCTCCACTAACTTTACATGAATATATATTGACTATCAAAACCAAACCATTTTTCCAATTGTCTGCAGATAAAATACTATATACTTCATATTCATGTTTTACTCTTTACTTTTGGCTAAATGACAGATTCTACCAATCAGCACTCAGAAAAGCATCCACAAGGCCCTACTCTCTAGACGTGTACATCAGGAGAAGAGTGAACATTTAATCGATTAATATTTGCTGACTAACACTTTGACATTTACAAAGGCTGGCCACATCTGTATGAAACTCCAAAATAAAATCAGGAAAGCGATCCAGAATAAGACTTGATGAAAAGAACCCAAATAAACCCCCCAAATAGATGCATTTCTTAACAATTATGGGATTTCAAGTGACACTCATTGTCTCCCCATTGTGCAAAACCTATTTGTCAGTTCATTCCGCCCACCACTAACCAAACAAATAGCTCCATTTCATGGGCTCATGATCAAATGATTGGTGAAATATTTCAATGTTCAATAGCTTGTCTAAGCATCTTGTGGAAGTATGCCTAAACAAGTAGAAACTACAACCCTCAATTCATTTTGTGTTATGACTATTTTTAAAAGAGCAATTAGGAATTTTTATAGAGAGAGAAACTATGCTATACAGATGTAAAGGCTGGGCTCTGGTGTCAGGCTGCCAGGGTTCGAATCTTAAATCTTGTCTTAATTTATTGTGTCTCAATTTTTTCATCAGAGAAAAACTAGAGATAATAATAGTAGCTGTCTCATTGGGCTGTTGGCAGGATTAAACAAGTAAATCTGTATGAAGCTCTTAGAAGTTCTAGGCAAATAAGTAGTTCCCAAGAAGTGTTAGCTGTAATCTCCTTTTACTTCTCACTCTCTCTCTCTCTCCATTTTTACATGAAAAAAAATGCTATTAAATTGTTTTATGAACACCTCACTTCTATATAATGCATATTGCAAACCGGTCCAACCATGACTGACGTATAATCACCAAAGAGATGCCTTCGACAGAGATGGAGTAGCTGACAAGTTGCTAAACACAATGTTAAATTGTTTGTTATTGTTGAGGAGTGGGAAGCTTCTCTTTTAAAAGTCTCCCAAGTTTAAAGCCAGTGTAATTAATATTCTCAGCCAACAGACTGGTTTATATAGCCAGAGACACTGAGGTCAGCCTGCATGATGGGAGAGCAGGCTCATTCCTGAGCCTGCAGTGACACATACTCACATCTCTACCAAGCTCAGGCACCTCAGGCTTGTCAAGAAGAGGTGTGTCCATAGGTAGTAAAGATTTGAACCTTACAAATGAGCATCATGTAGTCATAAGCATCCGGATGAGTCATGGCGTATTTTATGAGTGTAGCTCATCTTCAAAGAAAGATTGAACTGACCATAAACATCAGATCATGGAACATAAGCTTCCCAAAGGCTCCTCATAAAAAATATAATAAAAATAAATACAGCAATTGCTTAAAATTCAAAGTCTCACATAGATTTACTATAAATCAGACGCATCATTGCTCATCCTCTCTTTTTGGATAATATCAATACCACTGAACTGTGTTTCTAAAATGTTGATAAAGCTATTTCTGCTAATGTACATAATCAGTTATAGGAGACAGCCTCAATACAGCATGGGGCATGAGAGAATTTGAAACATTTGCATTTTTACTGTGTTTTCTAATTTTCACCCATCAGGGTTCTTGTTGACATATACCAATTCTCGGCCCCAAAGCATAGAACCTGACACAGCCTCAATAGCACCAACACTCAGAGTGGTCAAAATGCCGAAGACTTTTGAAATAAAAACAAAAATGTATTTATGTAAGCTTCTGAGGGCTCTCAAATGTCGTAGAAACAGAAAGGTTTTTTGTTTCATCTAACTCACATTAGTCTCATACATTTGCATCCTGAGGCATTGCCTTCAGCTCTCAGCAAATACAGGTACATGGCACAAAATAAATAAATAAATAAATAAATAAATCCAAAACTCAAATGTAGTTGTTTTTTGGGTGTGTAGCCCACCTTGAATTTTTGAAACTAGACATAAGTTTCAAAAAATGAGGATCATTTTCATGAAAAATATAAATGTTTTTGATAGCTTTCAGTAAACATGAAATCAAATGACACATGCTGCTTTAGCATGCCCTTTACTTCCCTGGCACTTTCTAGGCCCTGTAGGAAATTTAGAATAACTATGAGAGGCAATCTCTGCACCATGTGCTCTTACATTTCAGTGGGAAGATTATGGTCTGTGCACACAACAACGAACATCATAAAGTAGGCAGTAATTTAGTGGGCTTTTGGTATAAATTGTCTACACCAATTGTCAGGGTTTAGAGGAGGAGAAGAACAAGTGTATAAGTTTGGTAAAATTCAGCCAAATTACATGGAAAAATATACCTTGAACTGAACCTCAATAGATTCATAGAATTCAGGGAAAAGATGAACAGTGAGTGACATCCCTTAATATGGGATACTAATAGGTTATTTAAGACATCGGCCTAAATAACGATAACACCATAAAAAAAAATGAGTGAAGAATAGAGTTGATTCTTAGAAAAATCCTTGCATTTTCTTGATAAAACAGGGGTAACTCCAGGACTTCAACTTTGGGTAATAGAGATCTTTAAACAGACACCTGGGGAGATAGAAAATAAAGCTCAACAGCAAGAGAAGTTCCATTTAAAAGATATTTCAGTTGCGATGACACTGAGATATCCCATTGCTGATGTCTGGCACACAAAGGAAGTGATACTAGGTTCTCTAGAATAGGGACATAAAGGAAAGAATAAACAAATGGGACTTCATCAAAATAAAAAGCTTCTGCATGGCTAAAGAAAACATCAGCAAAATGAAAAAGGAACCAACCATATGGGAAAATGTATTTGCAAATGATATCACATACAAGGGTTTGATCCCCAAAATATATAAAGAACTCACATGACTCCACTCAGGAAGACAAACAATCCAACTAAAAAATAGGCAAAGGAACTGAACAGACATTTCTCCAAGGAGAACATACAAAGGGCCCAGAGACATATAAAAGGATGCTCAGCATCACTAGTGATCAGAAATCACAAATTAAAACCACAATGAGATACCACTTCACACCAGTCAGAATGACCCTCATTAACAAATCAACAAACAAGTGCTGGCGAGGTTGTGGAGAAAAGGGAACCCTGGTACACTGTTGGTGGGAATGTAGACTGGTGCAGCCATTTGGAAAACAGTATGGAATTTCCTCAAAAACTAGAAATGGAACTGCATTTTGACCAGGGAATTCCACTGCTGGGATTATACCCTAAGAATCCTGAAACACCAATCCAAAAGAACCTACGCACCCCAATGTTCATAGCAGCACAATTACAACAGTCAAGTGCTGGAAGCAACCCAAGTGCCCATCAGTAAATGAGTGGATCAAAAACTGTTGTATGTTTGCCCAATGGAATACTATGCAGCAGAAAGAAGGAAGCAGCTCCTACCCTTTGCAACAGCGTGGATGGGTCAGAGAGCACTCTGCTAAGTGAAATAAACCAGGCCCTGAAAGACAAATGTGATCTCACCTATAAGTGGAACCTAATCAACCAAGCAAACAAAATATAACCAGAGATAAAAAACAAACTGACAGTAACCAGAGGGGAGGTAGAAGGGAATAACAGGTGGAAAAGAGGGAAGGGTTGTCAAGGAACATGTACAAAGGACACATGGACAAAGCCAAAGCTGGGTAGGAATGAGGGTGGGAGGTGGGGATGGCTGGGTGGGGGGGAGTGGTGGGAGAAAATGGAAGAAAAGAAAAAAAAGAAATGATACTTACTTCTTAGGAGTAGAGTTTGGGGGAAAAATTCTAGAAATCATAGGATGAAAATTATAGCATCATTGAAATCCTCCGTATGCATCTTACTCAATAATGTCCAGTCTCACCAACCCCCACCCCTGGGAACTGTATAGAGTGCTGTTTGTTTGCTGGTTGTTTGTTTATGCACCCTACCACTCTAGAATTATTACCATTTTGTTTACATCAAGAATTATTTAACTCTAATGGTTCACAGCCAATTGAGCCATATTTTCTAAATACTTCTTCCTCCTGGTACCCATGGAGTTTATCAGTACCATGTATTAGATATGCCAGATTTTCTCTTTTTTTTTTCATCTTTTTTCATCCTAACCTGAGAACATTTTTTTCATTGCTTTTAGAGAGAGAAGAAGGTAGAGAGAGAAACGTTGATGTGACAGAGAAGCATCAGTTGGTTACCTCTCGTAGGCACCTTGACCAAAAACCCTATTCGTTTGAACCAGCATCCCCACCAATGGTCGCACACCCACACCCAGACCAGGGATCAAACCCCCAACCTAGGCATGTACCCTGACCTGGAATCACACCTGCAACCTTTCAGTTATAGGCCGAGGCTCCAACCGACTGAGCCACACTGGCCAGAGCAGACTATTTTTTCTATGATGTCAGTTGTGTTACTCTCAGCTGATCTAGTATAATTCTGAAGCATTAATATTTTACAGACACTACTATTTTATGTGAGTGTTTTGAAGCATAAGAAATTTCAATGTGTTCAGTTTTTTTTAATTCCCATTACTTGAGTCTTAGCAATTACAGTGGGGCCATTTTATAGCACCTGTATTAAAATCTAGAATGTGTACCCAAAAATGTGCAGAAAATTATTGAAAACTGTATTGTATTTTCCAAACCTGGTCAAATTATTTACACTTTCATTTAACACTCACAAGAATCCGAGATGGGTGCCCTGGGTGCATAAAAGCGGGACTGGGAGATTTAGTGGATGAGGGACTGGGGGCGAAGTGGGGGAGTGTCGGATATGTGAACCACGAGTAAAGCCTGTGGGCAAATAGGATTGCCCACACGCTTTATTGTGGAATTTTTGACCTCCGGTCCTCTATTGCTCCCATTTCATAGGAAGGATTAGGGCTGGGGCAAGTGCTGAGGGATTCTGTCAGTGTATTATTTTTGTTGTGCTCTTCTGTTCCCACTTGGAGCATAAATTTAAGCTTTGTCTTTGAGTATTTGTTTTAAAAATTCAAAAATTATAAGACCCTAGTTATTAATCTCAACCACGCTTCTCCCTGAAAAAACTTTGAAGGATTATTATAAAGAAAAAGGTCACAAAAGTAGCCACAGTATCACTGAGATCATTGTTACCTTTCATAGCTGACACTCCTAGATGGCCTTTGAAGGAATTCCAGATACAAGGAGATAAATGGAGGCCCCTCTGTGTCTAGCTGCCTGCTCACCCTCGGTAGGCCAGACCCCGTTTGTGGAGCAGATGCTACAAGTTCACATCATTCTGTAATTCTAAAATAGTCTCACGAAGCCTGTCAAAAGGGTTAATGATGAGAGATTTCTGATTCAATTTACAGCTGAGACTACAATTTGGCAATTTTATGGACATGTAAATTATTGTTAATGCCTTGAAGATAACTCCTTAGAGAAGCTGCTATTATCCACAGCACTTAACATTTGATCAATTCATGAGCATAATATAACAATCCATGAAAATAATGTGAATACTAATTTTTCCAAGTGAAAAAGTAAACATAAGAAAAAATTGTCTACTTATTAACCAATAAGGCAAATTTGATCAATAATATAGTCCTATGCAGACTTAGAAAAAACTTATTGCCATGTATTTTAATTTAACTTAGGTGAGGCAATTTGCTTCAGTATCCAAAACCATGTCACTAACTATAGCTTCCAGGTTTCCAGGTTATCTGTTTGCATTTAAGAAAGAAAGAAATTGGGAATATATGCAATTATTCAATTTCTAGTTTCTTTTCATAACACAAAACATTTTGTAATCATTAAATAAACCCCTTTCTCCCCTGCATCTGCTCATATATTTTTGGAAATTATAGAAATGGGGGATGGTAATCATCACTAGAAGTTTTTGTTTGTTCATCTTATTACCTGGAAAACCAGACTGCCAAATCAGACCATTGAAATGTATTCTCACATGTGTCAGGCCAACTAAACATTTGAAAATTAGACTCTGTCTCCCTTTCCTCAATGGTCCCAATGGCAAGTGACCTGTCTCCAGCTTTTAAACGTGTCACATCTCCGTGGAACCTGCTGGATTGCAGCTAAGCCTGTGGAAACTGCTATGAGTCACACGAGTCAGAGAAGCCCAAAGTCAGTGCCCACTGAAAGCAGCAGTCCTGTCCACAGTGGGAGCAAGACAGACTGTGCTGGAAAAGTGTCTTCCCACACCCTCATGGTTAGCCCTGCTAACCAAAGGTCAGATTTTGCCTGCTCATCTTCTAAACCACAAGGCATATTGCACCCAGATTGCATTATTTCCCTTGGTGTCAGTCCCTTCAATTCTAGAATGTTCTGCAGCCCTTCATCAGGACAGGCAGAGGTCATAAGCACTATCTTTCCACTTGAGTTTTTGTTCAGCTCAGGGAGTCAGTTTCCTCTTCAACACACTTTCCACATTTTTCTGACTGATTTCTTCCCACTTAATGGAGCTTTTCAATTACTACAACCCCTCATCTATCCACACCTAAGTTAGGGTGTGGTGAGCTTAACCGATGAGCATCTCTCCACCAAAATCATCAGCAGAATCAACTCTTCAGTGCTGAGCAAGAACCAGTAAAGTAGAGGGCCCGCTCAGGGTCAGAACCAATGTCAGAACCATTGTCATCCTCAGCCCGGATGAGAATACATGTGGGCTTCGACATTTCAGACTCTTGAATCTGGAGAACAGTTCAGCTGAAATTTACATACAGTGTGTAATGTGAGGCTTGGGTAAAAGCAAAGCTGCCCTTGGAAAAAGATAGACAACTTTAAACAAGGCTAATTTAAAAACCCAAATGAAAGATAAATCAGCTCTCTGAACTGCAACTCCGAGGTCCACACAGCCTACCCAGTGGAGGAGTCTCCCTCCCTCCCCACCAAGAACGGAGCCGGGAGGCTGGGAGGACTGCCCCGCGTGCTCTCTCTGGATGAGGAAAGATGGAGCAGGCCCTTGAAAAAAGCATTAATCACATTGGATTCCTTGTACCTGAGAAAAAAATAACTATCTATGGGATCTGACTTTTTGTGTTTCAAACTGGAGAAAGCTTTTATGATGTCTCTTGATGAAATATAACCACTCTCTCATTCTAAGCAGCCTCTAAATTCTTAAATGTGTGTAAATGGAAAACATGCTGTGGGTCTTTATTCCACTGAGCAGCAAGAAATAAATCAGAGCTCCCCCCTTCTTACGCCCCCACTCAGTCTCTCCCCTGATACCTCACAGATGTGCAGCATTAGAGGGAAGAACTGAAATGCTTTATAAAATTAATATGTGGAAACTGCTTTATTTACCATAAATGCCTAGCCTGAGGCTTTCTCTATGTTGCCCCATCAATATATTAAGCTGAATCCTTGCCTTCTGCTACCAAAAGTCCCCCTCCTTCTGGACAGGTGGGAGGAGCCTGTCTGCCATGTAGAAGGGGCAGTTGGTGAGCCCTGAGGCTCACATCAGAGGTGAGGCAGCAACAGGTCGGTGGCAAAAAAAGCATTTCATCCATGAGGAAGAAAATGTGTAAATCATTTTAGGATCCTGCTGGGTTCAAAGTCCTAAACAAATATCTACTATTACTGTAATTCATGTTAAACTGGATGCTAGAGACCCAACAGATGAATACAAATGCTACAACTTGCCTCCATGGTTCACTCATATCTAAAAATATGCAGCGGATATACCACAGAGCTCATGAAAGGCTTCTAAATGAGACTTTCCCTTGTACCAGAGATGAACTGGGAAGAAACAAAGGCGGAGAGGCAACTAGAGCAGGGCCTCTGTGCACTGCTCATCATCCTGGCTTCCAGCAGCGCAGACGAAAAGGGCCACACACTAAACCTGACAAGCTCAGGGGAGGCCTGCGTGGCCGCCTTGCAAACCCAGAGACCAGAAGTAACCACATAGGATGGTCTGAAATTAGAACATTCTGACTAAAAGCAAGTCATGGTGGGTAGTCATGTCCTAGGCCTGTATCTTCTTTGACAGAGGCCAGTCTTTTCCTTAACTGAGCCTGTCTATTGTCCTTTTGCATGCGCGATAACACACCTTTGGGAGGTCAGGGTAGTTTCCTTTTCCAGGTTCCTCAGGGCCCAACCTCTGCACCAGAGCAGGAGACCACGCAGCCCCTTGTCATTACTGTTACCATGTTAACTGTTAACTGTCAACTGTCCTGTACCCACCTGTGTAAAAGAAGTACGTGCCCTATTACTTTTACTTTATATACAATCCCAGAGATTCCCCCCTTTGCTTTTCCCTAGTCTATCACAAATTCCATGTAACCCCTTTGCATCTCCTTTGATTCTAATATATAAAATAAGGTGCAAAACTGCCATTCTCTGGAGCATTTTCTCAATCCATTGAGATTTTCCTTCCTGGCAACTGTCGTCAGTTTGGCTCATATAAACTCTTAAAAATTCTCCACAGGTTCGGACATTTATTTCATCGACAGCAGCTAGCCAGGTCCTTTTGTCAAAGACTGCTACCATCTAATGAAACAATTAGGGCTTGACAGCTTAAATATGCTATTTTGTTCTTTTTAAGAGTAAGTGTCAGCCACTAAGACAAACTATACCCACCACTTTGTTATCAGCAGAGCCATTCTTATCCCAGATAGAATGCCCTAAAAATAAAATTCATTTTGTATGTGAAGCTTCATCAAGTCAGGTCATGTCTGCTCCTCAGGGCAGACTGCAGTGTACTAATTTCATTAAGCTATTTTTAAATGTGGCCTCCTTGGATCTCTTAGTATGTCCTACATAGCTCAACAAGGCCCTGAGTTAGTGTTCAGGGCTTTCTTGCTAATCACCTCTGCCCGCCCATCCTGCCCTCAACCCTAACCTCCACAACCTTTCCAGGCCAAGAATGTTAACGAGAAATAAGCACAGGCACACCCATGAAGAATGTGTTCACACTTAGATCAGCGCCACGTACTGGATATTGTCCAACACGTGAGCTATTAGAAGTTGAAACTGACATCAGTTTCTTAAATTCATTACTGAAGTTACTTCAGGTTTTCAAAGAAATCCAGAAAAAGAGAGAATGGCTTTCTAAGATACCATCTTAAGCTATTGTTGAGTCTCCATGTACCTATTTCTGTTTTGCCTCTTATATCAAGTTGGGGTTTTTTTAGTTGTAAAATAAATGCATTCATAGGTATTGGAAAAGTGTAGAAGAAGAGCATATCATTATTCAGGACTCCTAGTTTCAGCTAACAGAAACCCAACTCAAATTTGTTATGCAAAATAGGATATGCGCGTATTGTTCATGCAATTGGAGATTGAAGTGGCTTTGGGCAGGACTGGATTCAATGTGGCTCAAATTAATGCTGTAAGAACAAGATTTTTTTCTCTCTCAATCTCTCTTTTATTTTTTCCTGTTTCAGCCTATTCTCTGAGAGGCTCTGTCCTCCTGATAGCCCATGACACCCCTGGGTTTATACCCTACCAGCTGAGTAATGCTGATGAAAGAAAATCTTCTCAATTGTCCTAGTCCAAGTCCTCAAATTGAGTCTCATTAGCATGGCTTAGGTATATGCCCATCCCCAAACCTATCAGGGTTCACTATGTCCAGAGGAAATCTCTGATTGAGCAGATTTCTGCTGTATGCCCACCAACAAAGCCAGAATTTTAGATCAGCCTCACAAAAACCATATGAACTTAGAAGGGCTGAAGAACACTGGGCGTATCATCATAAGAAGAAAGAATAAGCAAAACATAACCAGAGACATTGAAATTAAGAACAATCTAACATTAGCCAGAGGGGAGGGGGGAGGGGAAAATGGGGAGAGGGGTTTTCAGGAACCACTACGGAGAACACATGGACAGAACCAAGGAGGAGGAGGGAGGCAGGGAAGGGAGATCGGGTTGGGAGGGGTTATGGTGGTGGAGGGGAGAGGATGCAGACAACTGTAATTGAAAAACAATAAAGTAATTATTAAAAAAAAGAAGAAGAAGAAAGATGTAGGGGAGATAACAGATGTCCATGACAGAGAACTATGTCCTTACAACCTGTGACAAGAATCGAAGATACAGACTTAATCTTAAAGACTATGGAAGGTCCAGGACTATTCTTGAAAACTTGGATGAATTTGTACTCATTGAAATGGTAAAATATTTCCTACAAAGATTCAGAAACCATCAGGAGAGAACAACATGGAGAATAATGAAAAAAATTGCACAGGATAGAGAAAAACAAATGCTGAAGTCCCTGGAGAGTACTGTGCACAGATTCCAGTCTCCTATTGCACACTCGCACTCTGAAATGTTGCCCCACCGCCTCTGGCCTCCGTTGTTTCTCATGAGCAGTTACTAATCTTATTGGAGTATCCTTGTAAATGGTGAGTCACTTTCCTTACTGCTTTCAGGATTTTCCTTTTATCTTTGACTTTTGACATTTTGATTATAATGTGCCTAGGTATGAATCTCTATGTTTTTTCTATTTGTAGTTTGAAAAAAATAATACTTGAAAACCTCCAAATGTGATGAAAAGTATTACATGTCCAAGAAGTGCAACACACATTTTTTCAGCCTATTCCTCTCTCCTCCTCCTCTCTGGGAACTCCCTTGTACATACATGTTGGTATGTCAATGATGTCTCACATTTCTATGCGGCTCTGTCTATAGGGGTTTTTTTTGGGGGGTATTCTTTTTAAAGATTTTATTTATTTATTTTTAGAGGGAGGGGAAGGAAGAGAGAAAGAGAGGGAGAGAAGCAGAAATATGTGATTGCCTCTCACTTGCCACATACTGGGGACCTGGCCTGCAACCCAGGCATGTGCTGTTACTGGGAATCGAACTGGTGACCCTTTGGTTTGCAGGCCGGCACTCTATCCACTGAGCCACACCAGCCAGGGCCCATTTAAGTTTTTTCATTATATTTTGGTTTTGTTCTTCAAATTGCATCCTCTCTATTGGTCTAACTTCACGTTTACTGATTCTTCTGCCAGCTCAAATCTATTTTGGAGCCCTTCTAGTGAATTTTTCAGTTTGGTACTTTTTTACTTCAGAATTTCCACTTGATTCTTTTTCACCTTTCAATCTCTTTGATATTCTCTATTTGGTAAGACATTGTCATTATACTTTTCTTAATTCTTTAGACATGGCTTTCTTGAGTTCTTAAACATTTTTAAAAAGATTTTATTTGCTTTTAGAGAGAGGGGAAGGGAGGGAGAAAGAGAGGGAGCGAAACATCAATGTTCAAGAGATACATCGACTGGTGGCCTCTCCCATGCCTCCAACTGGGGATCTGGCCTGCAGCACAGGCATGTGCCCTGACAGGGAATCTAACTGGTGACCTTTGGGTGCGCAGGCTGATGCTCAATCCACTGAGTAACACCAGCATGGGCAAGTTCTTTGAACATAATTTTAATAGATGCTCTGAAGTCTGTCTGTTAAACCCAGTATCTTGGCCCCTCAAAGGCAGTTGCTGTTGTATGCCATTTTTCCTGTGAATGTGCCACACTCTCCTGTTTCAGTGCACAGGTTGTAATTTTTTGTTGAAACTGGATAGGTTAGATAATATATTGTAGCAACTCTGGATACCAGTATCCCCCAGGGGGTTGTTGTTGCCATTGTTTGTTTGATCATTCATTTATGTTTTCAGTTACGTAGTTGAACTTAGTCTGTGATGTCTATTCCCCCTGTAAGTCTGTTGTTCTCTGATGTCCCTGCTCAGATTACTTTCCTCTTGTTTTTATCTTTTACGCTGGCTTTCTAGTGGTTGTCCTTGATCCTCTTTTTGTTCAAAGGTTGTTTCAAGCCCCCATGGCCAATTAAGTTTTAGCCTTTATCATCGGATGTCCATGTGCCTTGAAAGCTGCTAACACAATTCAGGGAATTTAGGTTTTTTTCTCACAATCGACCTCATAGTAACTTGGAAGTCCCCTCTCCAACTGCTCCTGGGAGGTGAAGTTTGGGGCACGCGCACAGCCTGCCAAACTGCTAGGGACGAACGTGATTTGATTTTTAAGCCTGGCTTCCCAGGAGTTGCCTCTGGGCCAGAGCAGCTTACTGTTTGGCCAGTGTGTGGTCAGAGGTTGTGCTTAAATCCCCTGTGCCAGGGAGGCTTCCACTGTGTGGACAGATCTGTGTGCAGCTTGGGGAAGGATTTCCAAACAGCTGCAACTCCTGCTCTGATTGCTTCTGAGTAGGTGCCTAGCACACGGGCACGGCCCTGCCCACCCACAGCTGACAGTGATTCCAGGAGGGTTATTCTTGGCTCATTCTATGGTTCTCTCTGTTAAACTCCTGGCTGCTCTTCCATTTCATTTGTTGCTACCAGTGTCGTGGAGCTACCAACCCTCTTAATTGCTCTCTACCAAGATCACTGTTGTTTTCAACAACACCCTTAGGCCTGGAATTCTCCAAACTCTGTTCCAAATATAGTGGGCCCCTTCCACAGAGCTGCTTACAGCCTGCCTCTCTCCCCGAGCAAAGCCTCTACACCACTGCTCAGGAGCTAGGAGCAGGGACAGTGGTCTGCTTCTCCTGAAGTGACGCCCCTTCTCCACAGTGGGTGCTGGAGTGGAGGGGGTGAGGCTTGGAGGCGGTAGCCCCTGGTCTTCTCAACTCGTGCCCACCAGCAGTTGAGGCCCAGTATTTTGGGCCTGCCATACCTGGAGTAGAGCTGCCCTATGAATTGGGGCCGATAGGGATGGGAACCTAGTCCTTTCAGCCACACCTTCTCTAGAGTTCCTGTAACACCGGAAGTGGGGGGTGGGGAGATGGTAGCACCAGCAGCCTGCTCCTTACAGGGTAAAACGATAGCCCTTGGCTGGGCAGGAGCCAGGAGAAGACGCTGAACCCTCCCCTCTACCCACACCCACCCTGGTCTTCTTGGCGGCACTTCCCAGAGTAGAATTCCCAGAAAATTTCCCAGACACAGAGTTGAGGGGGTAGGGGAGGGGGCTGTGACTCAAATGCCAAGGACTCTCACTGTTCTTTCTCAGATTTAGTAGATTTTCTTGAATGAATGTTTTTCCATTTGCTGTTTGCCCTTAGGACAATTTCCAGGGCTTTAAAATGATTATTTTTCATAATTTTCATCAGTTAAATGGTTGTTTTGCTGGAAAAAGGGGCTGCCAGGCGTCTCACTCCATCATTCTGGAAGTCCCTCCACACTCAGTTTTAACTACCATCGCTGCTAGTTGCAAATCCATGAGTCATAAGCCATTCAAGAGCTTAAAAAGCTATCTAGTCTCTTTCCTCTGCCTTTGAGCAGGGCAATTCCCTAGCCAGCCTAGATAGATGAGAATCTATACTGGTTTTGAAAACCTCCAGAGAAAAAAATTTCACAGCCTTCTTTAATAACCTAAATCAGTGCTTAACAACTCTCACTGCCAGGAATTCCTTTTTCGCGTTCAACCTAAAGCCCACGTGGTACAGTTTAACCGCCTTTGCTCTTCATCTGCCCTGGAGGTGATTAAAGAACAGCTGGTCACCACACAGCACACTTCCTCTTAAAAAAAAATAAATAAAAATCTTCCTTTGGCTCTGTCCCTGGAATAAATAATCTTAATATTTCCTCATAATATTTTTCAATCCATAAATAACCTGTGCTCTCTTCCGAATTCTTTTCACTCTTGCTGTTACCTTCTTAAGACTGGAAATGCTTCTCAAAGTGAGGTCTGAGCTCTGCACACACGCTTCTCTCGGAGCACTTCTCTCGGAGCACTTACTAACCATGCAGATGCCTGTGCTTCACCCTAGACTCCAGGAATCACAGACCTGACTGTGCAACTCGGAATCAGCAGGCCTAACACATTCCCTAGGTAATTCTGATGCGCTGAAGTTTAAAGCCCTTTAGGCTAGAGTGTAACCTGTTCTCTACTGTTGGATCACAGGTTGCAACAATTTGCACGCACAGAAGCACCACATGGGAGCTTTTAAAAATCTTAATGCCCAAGCTGTACCCCCAGTTCAATTAAATCAGAGTCTCTAGGCATGGCCCCCGGGCCAGCACTCTTTATAAAGCGCCTCAGCTGAATTCCAAGTGCAGCCAACTGAGGTAGTCAGTTGCTCCAAGGTGAGGACTGAGAGAGTTTAGATCCCACACATCATAACATAAAGCCTACTTCAGGGGATATTTAATTATAAGCATGAAATAGCTTTATCATAGTGAAGATAAGTTTTTTTTGTTTCCCTTTGTTTTGGAAGAAGTTCACTTTGAAGATTTCTGTTTTGGAAACCTGTAAGATCAGGCATGCTGAGAGACACCTGCATGAAGATTCCTGCCAGCCATTGTGAAAATTGGGAATATGAATGGTGAGTGTTAAAATCTTCACACTGAATGACCTCCAGACTCCCTTCGTGTGCCACCTGAGACACACTTGGCCTATCCTGACTCTCATCATCTTACTGGGGGATGACCTGCAAGTTCTATGAGCACCAAAGGTGTGCATCACTTTATGCTTTCCTCATATGCCCCAATCCTTTGAAATGTTTCCCTGAGGGCAGAGATAAGACAGACCCCCTTGGTGCTCACATGTGGGCAACTCCTAAGTGTGAAGAAGTTAATACTCCAAAGGGCAAACCTACAACCAGTGGGAGATTGGAGCTGGCAGATAAAGTTGTTGCTCTTTCTCTACAACCTTCTAATCCCCACCATGCAATGTTCTAAAACAAGTGTTATAAAGCTTCTAGAAAATGGTTGTAAGAGATCTGCTGTTAGCTGAACTTAATTCAACTTACTTTTGTTAGTGAACTCAGTGGTGCTTCCTTTTATTTCTCCCTCTTCCCTGCTTCAATGCCCTCCTTCCTCATTCCTAATCCCAGGGATCATAAGAGTAGCAGGTAAGGACTATAGCCCTTGTAGGGAATGCAAGTTAAGTAAACGGTATTGGGGTTCATTAATTTTCATATCTTTACCTACCACAGTGCCTAGCACAAATGAGGTACCCAATAAATATGAACTAACATGAACATGGAGCAGAAAACTGGACAGAGGAAGAGGTTCACCAAAATTGTCCATGATGAGAGAGGATTTTGGTGACAGAATAGCCAGAGGATTGTGAGTTAAATTTCCTATTTAACATCCCTGGGATCACAAGCAAATTTGCAGCCCTTTGGATACTTAGCTACTTTACTTTATCAAGTGAGATTCTGAATTGAATCTGAACCTCATGAGGTTCAAATAAAATAGATACACATGGCAGTGTTCTCAAAATTATAAAAGCAAAGTGTTAAGTTACTGCTTTGGTATCATAGACTTATACAGTAGCTTTTTTCCCTTCAGCTTTTGAGAGTAGTTCCATGTATTAGCAATTAACACACATGAGAAAAAAGTAGGTAGCGCTGTGTGAGATGGGATAACTGTAATCAAGAACGGTGAGTGATTACCTGAGTTGAACATTTTCATTTTTGCTTCACACTATGTTTCTTTTTTTCCCAAATATGTAATAGAACTTTAACTATAATCATCATGCTGTACATTACATCCACAGGACTTATTTTATAATTAGAATTTTTTCACCACCTTCACACTTTCACTCACCCCACACCCACCCCACCTCTGTCAATCTGTATCTCTGTATCTATGCGTTCGGGGTTTCATGGGGGGTTTGTTTTAGATTCCACAGTGAGATCATGCAGTATTTGTCTTTCTCTGCCTGACCTATTTTTACTCAGTGTAATGTCCACAAGTTCTGTACATGTCACTAACAGTAGGATTTCCTTCTTTTTTATGACTAATAGTCCATTGTGTGTGTGTGTGTGTGTATATCTCTCTCACATTTGCTTTTTCATTCATCTATCAATAGATGTTTAGGTTATTTTCATGTCTTGGCTATTGTAATTAATGTTGCAATAAAGATAGGAGTGTAGATATATGTTTGAGTTAGTGGGCTTTATTTATTTATTTTTTGACAAATACCCCAAGCTGGAATTGCTGCGTCATGTGGTAGTTCTACATGTTAAATTCTGTGGAGCCACCGCAGTGTCTTCCATGGTGCGCAAAGGGGGCTGGTCCTCCACGTCCTCCCCTACACGTATTCATTATCTCTTTGATACTAACCATTCTGACGATTACGAAGTGACATCTCATATTTTTGATTTGCATTTCTCTAATGATTAGTGATATTGAGCAACTCTTCATGTATCTCTTGGCCATCTGTTATCTTTGGAGTATACCTCTTCAGATCATCTGCCCATTTTTAATGAAATTGTTTGATTTTTTTTTCTGCCATAGAGTTGAATGAGTTCTTTATGTACAGGGTCCAGCACAAATAATACCCCTTTTTTATTACAAAATCTTTTATTACAAAATCCTAAGCATGTAATTGTGTAACATAACAATATCCCACTCAAGCACACCATATGACATTTTATGTGAAATGTTCAAATTAAAACCATTAATTATTACACCCATATTATTACCCTACCGAAAACACTCAGACAGGCGTTACTTCTGCCAGACTCTGTATTTGGAATATTAACACCTTATCAGATATGATTTGCAGATACTTTCTATTCAGTAGGTCGCTTTTTCATTTTTTGATGGTTTCCTTTGCTATGCAGATTACTTTTGCTTTTGCTGCTTTTGCTTTGGTGTCAAGTCCAAAAGATCGTTACCAAGAGTGATGTCAGGGAGCTTATTCCCTATGATTTCTTCTAGGGAGTTCAGTGGTTTCACATTTTCCATTCAAGCCTTTAGCCCATTGCACGTTGATTTTTATGTGTTGTATAAGGTAGTAGTCCAGTTAATTCTTGTACATGTGGTCGTCCAATGCTCCCAACATCATCTATTGAAGAGACATTCTCTCCCCATTGTAAATTCTTGGTTCCCGTGTTGTGAATTAATTAACCATATATGTGTTGTTGTTTTTCTTCCGGGATCTCTTCCCTGTTCTATTTACCTGTTTGTCTGTTTTTATGCTAATAACCATCCTATTTTGATCACTATAGTTTTGTGATATTCTTTGAAATCAGAGATCGTGATGCCTCCAGTTTTGTTCTCAAGATTGCTTTGGCTATTTAGGGTCTGGGTGGTTTCATACAAATTTTAAGATTTTTTGGTTCTATGTATGTGGAAAATGCCTTTGGAATTTTGATAATGATTGCATTGGATCTGTAGATTGCTTTGGGTAGTATGGACTTAAAGTATTAATTCTTTCAATACATGAGTATGGAATATCTTTCCATTTATTTATGTCTTCAATTTCTCTCATTAATTTTTATAGTTTTCAGTGTACAGATCTTTCACCTACATGGTTAATTTTTTTCCTGTGTTTGTTATTCTTGTCAATTAAATTGTAAGCGAGATTTTTTTACTGATATGTAATTGACATAAAACATTATATTAGTTTTGCTGTACAACATAATGGTTTAATATTTGTATATGTTGAGAAATAATCACAGTGAGTCCAGTTATCTGTAACCATACATAGTTACAAAATTTTTTTCCTTATGATGAAAACTTTTAAGGTCTACTTATCAACTTGCAGATACACGATACGGTGTTGTTAAGTTAATGACCGTGCTGTACATGACACCCCCACAACCGCTGCTTTACAGCAGAAGGTTTGCTTTGACCCCTCGCCCGTGCTGCCTACCCCCACATCCTGTCGCTGGCAATCACCATCTGTTCTCTGAATCCGTAAGCTTAGTTTTTTGTTTGTTTGTTTTACTTTAATTTCAAATGTAAGTGAGATCATGTTGAATTTGCCTTCCTCTGACTTATTTCACTTACAATAATTCCCTTAACATCTATGCTGTTGCAAGTAGCAAGATTTTCTTGTCTTCCATGGCTAAATAATATTGCATTGTGTATGTGTGTGTATATGTGTATATATATTTTTCACATTTTCTTTATTCATTCATCCACCGATGGATGCTTAGGTTGTTTTCATATCTTGGCTATTGAAAATAATGCTGCAATGAACTTGGGGGGCGGTGCGGAAAACTTTTCAATTAGTGTTTTTGTTTTCTTCAGATAAATATTCAGAAGCCGAATTACTGGATCATATACGGTAGTCCTATTTTGTATTTCCTGAGTATCCTTCATAATGTTTTCCTTAGAGGCTGAACCAATTTATATTTCCACCAACAGTGCACAAGTGTTCCCTTTTCTCTACGTCCTTACCAACACTTATTATTTCTAGCATTTTTGATACTAGCCATTCTAACAGTTGTGAGGTGATATCTCACTGCAATGTTGATTTTTATTGGGTTACCCAAAAAGCCCATTGATTTTTTTCCATAAAATGAAAGACATATTTTTCATTTTCACCAAAACTTTATTGACCTGGATATTCTGAGTATGTTGGCCACCTCCCACTTTTGGCTTCTAGTGGGTAGAGGCTGCTAAGCATCTTCCAAAGTATAAGACAGCCCCACAGCAAAGAATTCTTTGAGCAAAATGTCAATAGTACAAAGAAACTTCACAAACCACCTTTGAAACATTTGATCAGTCACAGCACCTTCTCCACATACTACACAAATCTTTTTTTATATTTCAGTTGTGTCTTTACCTTTCTTGAAATAATAAAGCATAGTACACCAAAAATGTTGCATATTTTCTTCCGTCTTCACTAACAAAATGGTGGCACAAAAATTCACCAATTTTGATGGTTTTTTTAAATCCATGCTGATAAGACAGCTGTCACAATACAACCTAACAAAACTGTTTCTGAGGAAGTTAAATACAACTAAGCACTACCAGAGCCACCATACAGAAAAAAGTAAACAAACTTTTTGGCCAACTCAGTATTTCCTCGATGATTAGTAATGTGCACTTTTCATGTACCTGTTTGGCCATCTGTATGTCTTCTTTGGAAAAATACTTATTCAGATCTTCTGCCCATTTTTTAATTGGATTGTTTGCTTTTTTCTTATTGAATTGTATGAGTTCTTTATATCTTTTGGATATTAACCCCTCTATGTGATATAGATTAACAAACATTTTCTCCCATTTAGTAAGTTGCCTTTTCGGTTTTCGGATAACTTCCTTTGCTGTGCAGGTTTTTTAGTTTGATGTTGCCTCACTTTTTAATTTTTGTTTTTGGTGCCTTTGCTTTTGTTGTGCAATTCAAAAAGTCATCACCAAGATTGTGTCAAAAAGCTTACTTACCTCTTACATTGTCTTCTAGGGATTTTATGGTTTCAGGTCTTACATTCAAGTCTTTAATCCATTTTGAGTTGATTTTAGTGGATGGTGTATGATAATGTTCCAGCGTAATTCTTTTGCATATGACTATGCAGTTTTCCCAGCATCATTTATTGAAGAGACTACCTTTTCCCTATTGTATATTTTTGGCTTCTTCATTATAATTTAATTAAACATATATGTATGTGTTTATTTCTATTTTTATGCTATTACATTGAAATCACGAAGGATGATGCCTCTAGCTTTTTTCTTCCTTTCCAGATTGCTTTGGTTATTTAGGGTCTTTTATGGTCTATACAAATTTTAGGTTTCTTTGTTCTATTTCTGTGAAAAATGTTGTAGTAATTTAAATAGGGATTGCATTGAATCTCTATATTACTTCAGAATGTATGGACATTTTTATAATATATTCTTCTAATCCATAGTACAGAATATCTTTCCATTTATTTGTGTCTTTTTCAATTTTTTATATCAATGTCTTATAGTTTATAGTGTAGAGGATTTTTATCTCCTTGCTTAAATTTGTCCCCAGGTATTTCATTCTTTTTGATAAATTTCAAATGGCATTGTGTTCTTAATTTCTCTTCTTGATATTTTATTATTGTATAGAAATGTAAATGAATTTGGTAAATTGATTTTTGTATCCTGCAACTTTACTGAAATTATTTAATTCTGACAGTTCTTTGATGAATTCTTAGGCTTTCTATATATAACATTATGTCATCTGCAAATAGTTTTGCTACTTCCTTTCTAATTTTTATGACTTTAATTTCTTTTCTTTTTCTTTCTTTCCTTTTTTTTTTTTTTTTTTTTTTTTTTTTTTTTTTTTTTTTTTTTTTTTTTTTTTTTTTTTTTTTTTTTTTTTGGCATAATTGCTCTGCCTAAGATTTCCAACTATGATGTTAAAGTGTGGATATCCTTGTCTCATACTTGATCTTAGAGAAAAAGCTTTCAGTTCTTCACTGTTGAGTACGATGTTAGCTGTGGGCTTATCATACATGGTCTTTATTATGTTCACATACATTCCCTCTGTTCCCAATTTGTGGAGAGTTTTTATTGTAGATGGATCTTGAACTTTGTCAAATGCCTTTTCTGCATCTGCTGAGATAATTATACAAGCTTACCCTTCATTCAGTTAATGCGGTATATCACCTCGATTGATTTGTGAATGTTAACCATACTTGCGTATAGGAAATAAACCCTACTTGATCATGGCGTATGATCCTTTTAAGGTATTGAAGACTTCATTTAGTAATATTTTGTTGAAGATATTTGCATCCATGTTCATCAGGGATACTTGCCTGTAATTTTCTTTTCTGGTGTGGTCCTAGTCTGGTTTCAGTGTCAGAGTAATGCTTGCTACTTTGTAAAATGAATTTGGAAGTGTTTCCCCGTGTGTGTGTGTGTGTGTGTGTGTGTGTGTGTGTGTGTGTGTGTGTGTTTTGGAATAGTTTTAGAAGAATTGGCATTAATTTTTTAAAAATATTTTACAGAATTCACCAGTGAGATCTTCTACTCCTGCACTTTGGTTTGTTGCAAGGTTTTGATTACTGATTCAATTTCCTTACTAGCAATCAGTGTGTTCAGTTTCTCTATTTACGGTTCAGTCTTGGTAAGTTGTGTATTTTTAGGAATTTATCCTCTTCTTCAAGGGTGTCCAATATGTTGGCACATAATTGTTCCTAGTAGCCTCTTATGAGCCTCTATTTCTGTGGTATCAATTTTAATGTCTCTACTTTTACTTATTTGGGTCCCTTTTTGTTTTTTCTTGCTGAGTCTAGCTAAAAGTTTGTCAATTTTGTTTTTCTTTTCATAAAACAGCTCTTATTTTCATTGATCTTTTCTATCATTGTTTTAGTATCTATTTCATTTTTTCCCTCTGATCTTTGTTATTTCTTTTCTTCTAACTGAAGCTTTATTTGTTCATCTTTTTCTAGTTCCATAAGGTGTAAAGTTAGGTTATTTATTTGAGGTTTTTCTTTTTCATGATGTAGGCATTTGTTGCAATAAACTTCACTCTTAGAACTTGCTGCATCCTGTAAGTTTTGGTATGTTTTATTTGCGTTTTCATTTGTTTCTAAGTATTTTTAAGTTTCTCTTTTGATTTCTTCTTTGACCCATTGTTTATCCAGTAGCATGTTGTTTAATTGCCACATATGTGAATTTTTCAGTTTTCCTCTTGTAGTTGACGCCTAGTTTCATACTATTATATTCAGAAAAGATGCTTGAAATGATTTCAGTCTTTTAAAAAATGTTAAGACTTGTTTTGTAGTCTAACATAAGATCTAGCCTGGAAAATGTTTTGTGTATATTTGAGAAGAATTTATATTTTTTTGCTTCATGATAGAATGTTACTGCATATGTATTTTAAGTGCACCTTGCATAGTGTGTCATGTAAAGCCAATGTTTCCTTATTAATTTTCTGCCTGGATAATCTCTCCTTTCATGAAAGTAGGTATTGAAGTCCCCAGCTATTATTGCATTGCCATCTGTGTCTTCCTCTAGATTTGTTAATTTTTGCTTTATATATTTAGATGCTCCTGTTTTGGGTGCATAAATATTTACAAATGTTTCGTCCTCTTGTTGGAATGATGCATTTATCGTTATGTGATGATCTTCCTTGTCTCTTATTAAAGTCTTTGTCTTATAGTATATTTTGTGTAATATACAGGGTGAGGCAAAAGTAGACTTAAAGTTGTGAGTATGCAAAACAGTTTATTCTTGTATTATTACTTATTGATTATTGTGTTTTTCCTAAAAACAACTGCAAACTTACTTTTGCCCCACCCTGTATGAAAAGCTAAACAAGCTTTCTTTCGATTTGCATTTGCATGAAATATCTTTTCCATCCCTTCCCTTTAGTCTATGTGTCTTAACATCTGAAGTGAATTTATTGCAGGCAGCATATAGATGGATCTTGTTTTTTATCCATTTAGTCCCTCTATGTGTTTCTATTGGAGAATATAGTCCACTGGCATTTAAAGTAATTATTGAAATGTATGTGCTTATTGCCATTTTGTTAGTTTTTTCCTGGCTGTGTTGTACTTCCTTTGTTTCTTCTCTTGCTTTCTTCCTGTGTAATATGATGATTTTCTGTATTGGTATGCTTAGATTACTTTATCTTTTGTGTATCTTCTGTAGATTTTTGCTATCTGCTTACAATGAGGACTGCATAAATCAATGTATATTTCTAAGTCTATTTTAAGTCGATAACAACTTAAGTGTAAATGCATCCTGAAGCTCTACATATTTAACCCCACACACGTTTTATGTTTTTGATGTCACAACTTTCGTTCTTTTTTTCCCAGCATTAGTGAGACATAATTGACATACAGCATTGTACATGTTTAAGGTGTAAAGCATAATGACTGGACTTACCTATATTGTGAAATTTTTACCA
Source organism: Micronycteris hirsuta (assembly GCA_004026765.1). Taxonomy (NCBI): domain Eukaryota; kingdom Metazoa; phylum Chordata; class Mammalia; order Chiroptera; family Phyllostomidae; genus Micronycteris; species Micronycteris hirsuta. The sequence goes on from PVJI01005579.1 coordinate 83,613, forward strand.
CAATAAGTTCAGTTAACATCCATGATCTCACACAGACACAAAAAAGAGAAAAAGGTTTTTCGTTCCTGGTGAGGGCAGTGCTCAGGATTTGCTGGCTTAGTGACTTAAAGGCACCACGCAGCAGCATTAATGGCGGTCATCATGTCGTCAGTTACACCCCAACGCTCACTCGTCTTGTGACTGGCAGTTTGTACCTTTGACCACCGTCGTCCACCTCCCCATCTCTGCATCCACCGCCTCCGGTAACCACAAATCTGATCTCCTCTTCCGTGAGTTCAGTGTTCTGTTCGTTCGTTTGTTAGTTTGTTTGGAAGCTACATAGAACTTAGATCATACAAGTATTTGTCTTTCTTTGTCTCACTTATTTCACTTAGCATGATGTATTCATGGTCCATCCATGTTGTCACAGATGGAAGTTTTCCTTTTTATGGCTGAACCATATTCTATTCTATATAAACATCACAATTTCTTTCACCATTAATTCATCGGCGGGCACCTAGGTTGTTTCCACGTCTAGGCTATAGTAAGTAAGGCTGCTATGAACGCTGGGGCGTGTGTGTGTGCAGCTATTTGACGCGGTGGATTTGTTTTCCTTGCGTGTGTTCCCAGAAGTAAGGTTGCCGGGTCCTGTGGTATTTGTATTTTTAATTTCCGAGGCGTCTCTATACTCTAGATTGTTTTCCATAGAGATCGTACTAATGCGTGATCCCACCCACAGTGCACAGTCGGCCTTTCCTCCAGGTGCTTGCCGGCACTTCTTATCCCGGCTTTTTTGTGGTAGCCAATCTAACAGGTATGCTATAATGCCCCATTGTAGTTACAATTTGCATTTCTCCTATGATTAGTCATCTTGAACAGATTTTCATGTGCCCATTGGCCATTTGTACATGTTCTTTGAAAAAATGTCTATTTAGGTCCTTTGGCCATTTTTCGTTTGTTTGTTTGGATTTTCTGCTATAGAGTTCTGTGAGTTTGTATATTTAAATACAGAGTGGGCCTAAAGTAGGCTTACAGTTCTGAGTATGCAAGACACAGAGTTTATTCTTGTATTATTGCTTATTATCATATTATTTTCCATACAAACAACTGTAAACCTACTTTTGCCTAACCCTGTATTAACCCCTAATCAGATGGTTTGCAAATATTGTTTCCCATTCTGTAGGTTGTCTTTTCATTTTGTTGATGATCTCTTTTGCATCAGAGAAACTCTTTAGTTTTATATAGTCATACTTGCTTATTATTTTATTTTGTTGTTTGTGTTTTATGACTTACATCCAAAAATCATAGCCAAGATCCATTTCAAGGCACTTTTTTTCCCTATGTTTTCTTCTACGAGTTTTATGGTTTCTAGTGTTACATTTAAGTCATTTAGTTCATCTCATATTAATGCTTGTAAGTGGTGTAAGTTAGGGGTCTAGTTTCATTTTTTTTTTACCTGGGAATATCCAATTTTCCCAGCACCATCTACTGAAAAGCTGTCTTTTCTCCATTTAGTAGTCTCAGCTCTCTTGTTAAGTATTAGTTGATGTTACATGCATGGATTTCTTTTTTGGGGCTTTCGATTCTGTTCCACTGGTCATGTGTCTGTTTTTATGCCAATGCCATACTGTTTGATTACTATAGCTTTATAATATAGCTTTAAGCCAGAAGTGTGATGCCTCTATTTTTCTTCGTCTTAAAATTGTTTTGGCTATTCAGGGTCTTCTGTGATTCCGTGTAAATTTTAGAATTGTCTTTAATATTGTTGTTAAAAAAAACTGCCATTGGATCTAGATAGGATTGCATTGAATTTATCGATGGCTTGGGGCACATTTTCATACTCAGGGACATTTTAACACTATTAATTCTTTCAACCCATGAGCACAGCATACCTTTTCATTAGTTTTTGTCATCTTTAAATTCATCAATGCCTTGTAGTTTTCATGTAGAGATCTTATACCTCCTTGGTTCAATTTATTCTTAAGTACTTTTGTTTGTTTGTTTGATATTATTATAAACAGATTATTTATTTTTTCAGATAATTTCAAACAGAATAAAGATATACTATTGATTTTTATATATTAATTTTATATTTTGCAACTTCACTGAATTTCTTGATTAGATCTCATAGTTTTTGTGGAATCTTTATGATATTCTGTATACAAAATTGTGTCATCTGCAAATAGAGCCCAATATACTTCTCTTTTTAAGTATATTTTATTGATTATGATATTAAAGTTGTCCCATTTTTTAAATCCCACTACCCCCCTTATCCCCCTCAGCCCTGCACTGCCCCTCGCACCAGCATCCCCCCACCTTAGTTCATGTCCAGGGGTCATATCCATGGGTTCTTTGCCTTCTCCATTTCCTACACTATTCTTACCTTCCCCTGTCTATTTTATGCCTACCAATTATGCTTCTTATTCTCTGTGTCTTTTCCACCATTCTCCCCCCTCCCTACTGATAACCGTCCATGTGATCTCCATTTCTGTGATTCTGTTCCTGTTCTAGTTGCTTGCTTAGCTTTTGTTTTTGTTTTTTAGGTTCGGTTGTTGATAGTTGTGAGTTTGTTGTCAGTTTGCTGTCTTTGTGTGTGTGTATGTTTTGAATACATTGATATCAGTATGCTTTGACTTGTCATAATGTTTCTGTTGACAAATCCCATTATAGTCTTATAGGGGTTCCCTTTTATGCAACTTCTCTTCTCCTGCTATTTTCAAAGTTCTCTCTTAGTTTCTGACTTTTGACAATTTAATTAGACTGTGTCATGGTACAGCCATTTTCAGTCTCATGGATCTGGTTGTCCTTTACTCTGCCAGGTGTGGGAGGTTATCAGTCATTGTTTTAACTATATTTTCTGTCCCTTTTTCTCTCTCCTCTCCTTCTGGATTTCCTATAATGAAGATGTTGTGTCCCATAAGTCCCAAAGGCTTACTTTACTTTTTCATTCATTTTTTTTCTCCTCAGATTAGATAATTTCAGATATCCTGCCTTCTAGGTTACTGATTCATTCTTCTGCATACTCAAGTCTGTTTTTGAAGCCCTCTATCAAGTTATTGTATTTTTCAGCTCTAGGATCTCTGTTTGGGTTTTTTTTTTTTTTTTTTTTTTTTTTTTTTTTTTTTTTTTTTTTTTTTTTTTTTTTTTTTTTTTTTTTTTTTTTTTTTTTTTTTTTTTTTTTTTTTTTTTTTTTTTTTTTTTTTTTTTTTGATAGTTTTTATTTCTTTGTTGAACTTTTCATTTTGTTTATGCATTGTTTTTCTATTTTAATTTAGTCATCTGACTGTTTTTATAGTTTACCAAACTTTTTTAAGAGGATTATCCTGAATTCTTTGCCTGATAGTTCTTTTCATATTGTGTATCCATGAACAAATAATGTAGTTATAGTTATTTTTACTACTTTTGTCTTTTAACCTTGATACTGGCTTTCTAAGTGATTAATTCACCACATTTTACAACATGAGATTATCTCAAATTTTACTGCATACTTACCTTTACCCATGAGATTTCTACTTTTATATATTTTCCTATTACTAATTAGCAAAGTTCCTTTAACATGTTTTATGAGGCCTTTAGATGTGTGTTCAGTTAGAAACCTCCCCCTTAGGTTGAAGTTTTAAGAAAAATTCATTGACTTCTTCAACAGAAACAATGAGCACATTTAAGTCTGCTGCCTCTGCACTGTACCTTGGGAGGGGTGGGTTGAGTTACCAGTTAAGAACTGTTTCTCCATTTGTTAGAGCTGTATGGAACCTTTGAAAGTAAGCTCCACTGGCCACCAGAGTTAGGCAATCAATGGAAATTCCCTGAGTGGCATTCACAAAAACCTGAGGTACGAGATGTGTGTACAATCTTCTTTCTGGGAGGTACATGACCTGTAGTTAGGTAGAGGAATGTTGAAAAGCGGTGCCAGCATGGTCTTCACCGTCTTTAAAAGAGTATTTCAGTAGATCCCTAGATGTATGTTAAATTAGATGCCAGTGCCTCAAGCTGAAACTTTAAAGATAATCAGAAAGGCTTTTTGCCTAGAAAGACTGGACACATTTTATCCCTGCCTCCACACTGTGTCCTGGGGCATGAGCCACAGTGAGTCCACAGCAGGCCATCCAGGAGCTCTTTCTCAGTTTGTGGTCGTTTTGTGTGGCTCGTGGACAAAAGCCCCTTGGCTTTCAAATCTAAATAGTTTGGGAATCTGTCTCTCAGGTGCAAGTCTTAAAAGTTAAGACTTCGGAGGTATGATTCAAACCCTTTGCTCCTCAGAGAAAAGCTGGGATTTGTGAGAGTCTTCCTGATATTGGCTTACTGCAAAAGGGATGGGCTTTATGGGAAATTGTACTTCCGGTTCTCTTACCTTTGATGTGCAGAAGTTGATCAGCTAGTTTGTGGATTTCTTCTGAGGGAATTTTGCTGTATGCAGCTATGGACTGAGTGTTTCCATGGGAGGAGGTAAGTTCAGGATCTTTTTACATCACCATCTTCAATTGGAACCTCTCCCTTTCTCTCTTATTTTTTTAGAAATGAAGAAAGGCCTAACAAAAAAAATATCAAGACATGCAAAACTTGTTCTTTCTTCTTCTTCTTTTTAATTGCAACTTTAAACTGTTGGGTAATAAATAGTCCTCCATGGATTAAGCACTTAAGTGACTGGTACTAAATCTTTACAGTCACATCAGGCAGCACTGTGCATGCCTTAGTTTGTCTGACTAAGCATATGAATAAATAGGTTGAGTAATTATGCTATGATATTTGTTAGCTATTACCAAAAGTTTCACAATCTGTGGCCAATTTATTAAGTGGCAAAGGGATAGTAACCTTGTTGAGTCAGAAGAGTATATAAGGGCATTCCAGTGATGGCAGAAACCTCTGCTCAGTGTTTGTAAAAATTTGGGACCCATACCCTTACATTGGAGATGGATAATCATACAGTGGAGTGAGTGCTGGCCTGCGAACCACAGGGTCGCCAGTTAGATTCCCGGTTGGGGCACATGCCTGGGTTGCAGGCCAGGTCCCCAGTAGGGGACACACAAGAGGCAACCACACATTGATGTTTCTCTCCCTCTTTCTCCCTCCTTTCCCCTCTCTCTAAAAATAAATAAATAAAATATTTTTTAAAAAAGATGGATGATTGTAAATGATTATAAGTAGTAGTAAAACATAACATTAAATGACCTCAAATGTTATATAAAGAAATGTACTTCCCTTTCAAAAGTCTTTCAAGCTTTTAAGAAACTCTCAGATGCTACTAAAATGTCTCTCCTACATTTACCTCCCCCTTCCTCTCTCTCTCTCTCCTTTGTTTTTCTACAAATGGCAAGATTAGGGCTCAGGACATTTCTTCCACCCCATCCAACACCCATTCCCCCACAATCACCACACTGTTGTACATATCTATGAGTCCTTTTTCTTTTTTGCTTGATCCCTCCACCCTGAAACCACCACCCCAAAACCACCACCCCAGAGTTGTCATCCTGCTCTCTATTTATGAGTTTGTCTCTATTCTGCTTGTTAGTTTAGTTTGTTCATTAGATTCCACATAAGAATGAAATCATATGGTTTGTGTCTTTCTCTGACTGGCCTATTTCACTTAGCGTAATGTTCTCTAAGTCTATCCATGCTCTTGTAAAGGGTAAAGTTTTCTTCTTTTTACAGCCAAGTAGTATTCTCTTGTGTGAATGTCCCATAATTGTTTTATCCACTCCTCTGCTGATGGACACTGGGCTGCTTCCACATCTTGGCTATTGAAAATAACACTGCAATGAACATAGGGGTGCTTATATTCTTTCAAATTAGTGTTTGAAGATTCTTAGGACAAATTCCCAGAAGTGGAATCACTGGATCATAAGGCAATTCCATTTTTAATTTTTGAGGTATCTCCACACTGCTTTCCACAGTGGCTGCACCAGTCTGCGTTCCCACCAACGCTGCAAAAGTGTTCCCCTTTCTACACATCCTCTTGCCAGCAGTTGTCGATTTAGATGATAACCATTCGGAGAGGCATGAGATGAAATCTCATTGTGGTCTTAATTTGCATTTCTCTGTTTAGTAATGTTGAGCATCTTTTCATGTATCTATTGGTTATCTGTATGTCCTCTTTTCAAAAGTGTCTATATTCAGGTCCTTTGCCCATTTTTTAATTGGATTGTTTGTTTTGTTGGTATTGAGTTTTGCAAGTTCTTCATAAATTTTGGATATTAACTCCTTATCAGTTGTATCAGCAATAATGTTCTCCCATTCAGTAGGTTGTCTTTTTATTTTATTGATGGTTTCCTTTGCTGTGCTAAAACTTTTTAGTTTGATGTCCCATTTGTTTATTTTTTCTTTTGTTTCCTTGGACTGGGGAGTAATATCAGAAAATATATTGCTGCAAGCAATTTTTGAGATATTACTGTCTATGTTTTCTTCTAGGATTTTTATGATTCAGATACAACATTTAGGTCTTTAATCCATTTGGAATATTTTCTTGTGTGTGGTGTAAGAAGGTGGTCTAGTTTCATTTTTCTGTATGTATCTGTCCAATTTTCCCAATACCATTTATTGGATAAACTGTCATTAACCCATTGCTTGCTTCCCCTGTCAAATATTAATTGACTATAGAGGTATGGGTTTATTCCTAGGCTCTCTAATCTGTTCCATTGATATATGTATCTGTTTTTATGCCCGTACCATGCTGTTTTGATTATCATGGCCTTATAGTGTAGTTTAATATTAGGTAGTATGATTCCTCCAACTTTGTCCTTCTTTCTCAGGATCATTGTTGCTATGTAGGGCATTTTGTGGTTCCATATAAAATTTTGAAATATCTGTTCTAGTTCCATGAAATGTCATTGGAATCTTGATAGGAATTACACTGAATCTATAGATTGCTTTGGGTAGTATGGACATTTTAATGATGTTAATTCTTCCTATCCATGAATACAGTATATGCTTCCACTTTTGTATCTTCTTTAATTTCTTTTTCAGTGTCTTATAATTTTCCAAGTACAATCTTTTATGTCCTTGTTTAGATTTATTCCTAGGTATTTTATTCTTTTTGAAGTAATTGTGAATGGGATTGTTTTCTTAATTTCCCTTTCTGATAGTTCATTATTGGCCATAAAAATGCAGCTTCTTTCTGCATATTAATTTTGTATCCTACTACTTTGTTGAATTTGTTTATTAGTTCTAATAGTGTTTTGGTGGAATCTTTGGGGTTCTCTATGTACAGTTGATGTCATCTGCAAATAATGACAGTTTTACTTCTTCCCTTCCAATTTTGCTGCCTTTTATTTCTTCTTCTTATCTGATTGCTGTGGCTAGGACTTCTAGTACTATGTTGAATGAGAAAGGTAAAAGCAGACATCCCTCTCTTATTCCTGATATTAAGGGGAATGCTTGTATTTTTTGCCCACTAAGTATTATGCTGGCAGTGGTTTTGTCATATATGGCCTTTATTATGTTTAGGTATGTTCCCTCTATTCACACTTTGCTGAGAGTATTTGTTATAAAGGGTGCTGGATTTTATCAATTGCTTTTTCTGTATCTATTGAGATGATCATGTGTTTTTTATCCTTTATTTTGTTTATGTGGTATATCACATTTATTGAATTGCAAATGTTGTACTATACTTGCATTCCCAGAATAAATCCCGCTTGATAATGGTGTGTGATATTTTCGATGTATTGCTTTATTTTGTTTCCTAATGTTTTGTTGAGGATTTTAGCATCTATGTTCATCAAGGATATTGGCCTATAATTTTCTTTTTTTGTAGTGTCTTTATCTGGTTTTGGAATTAGGATAAAACTGGCCTCGTAAAATAAGTTTGGAAGCTTTCCCTCCTCTTGAACTTTTTGAAGTATTTTGAGAAGCAGAGAAGTTAATTCTTCTGAGAATGTTTGGGAAAATTCACTTGTGAAGCCATCTGGTCAGTGGCTTTTGTTTGTTGTGAGTATTTTGATTACTGCTTCCATTTCACTGGGTGTAATCTGTCTATTCAGAGTCTCTGATTCGTCCTGACTTAGTTTTGGAAGAGTGTATGTTTCTAGGAATTTATCCATTTCTTCCATGTTGTCTTGTTTGTTGGCATATAGTTGTTCATACTATTTTCTTACACTCCTTCGTACTTCTTTTGTGTCAGTTGTTGTTTCTCCTCTTTCACTTCTGATTTTATTCATTTGGTTCCTCTCTTTTTCTTGGTGAGTCCAATTAAAGGTTTGTCAATCTTGTTTATCTTTTCAAAGAACCAGCTTTTGGATTCATTGACCCTTTGTATCATTTTTTTAGACTCTATTTTATTTCTACTCTAGTCTTTATTATTTCCTTCCTTCTATGTACTTTGGGCTTTGTTGTTCTTTTTCAAGTTCCTTTAAGTGTAAAGTTCTATTGTTTATTTGATCTTTTTCTTGTTTCTTGATGTCAGCCTATAATGCTATGAATTTTCCTCCTAGGACTACTTTCCCTGTATCCCCAGAGATTTTGGGGTTTTATATTCTCATTTTCATTTATTTCAAGATATGTTTTGATTTCTTCCTTGATCTCCTTGTTGACTCATTCATGGCTTAATAGCATGTTTACCTTCCATGTCTGTATGTGTTTTTTAGTGTTCTCCTTGTGATTGATTTCTAGTTTCATAGCACTGTGGTCAGAGAAGATGCTTGATATGATTTCAATCTTCTTAAAAGTATTGAGACTTGTTTTGTGCCCTAACATGTGGTCTATACTATAAAGCATTCCATGTGCACTTGAAAAAAATGTATATTCCACTGCTTTATGGGAAAATGCTCAGTAGATACCTATTAAATCCATTTGATATAGTGTGTCATTAAAGGCTGCTGTCTCCTTGTTAATTTTTCTGTCTGGAAAATCTGTCCATTAAAGTCAATGGGGTGTTAAAATCTCTAACTATGCCTGTATTTTTGTTGATCTCTCCCTTTATGTCTGTCAAGATTTGCTTTACATACTTAGGTTCTGCTATGTTAGGTGCATAAATGTTTACTAGGGTTATATCCTCTTGTTGAATTATTTCCTGTGTCGTTATGTAGTGTCCTTCTTTGTCTCTAATTATTATAGCCTTGGTATTAAAGTTTTGTCAGATATAAGTATTGCTATCACAGCTTTATTTTTCTTTGTATTTGCATGAAATTATCTTTTTCCATCCCTGTATTTTTAATCTCTTGTGTATCTTTCATTCTGAGGTGGGTCTCTTATATTTTCTTCTCAAAACAGTCCTAGAGAGGCTTCAGCTAGAGCTTCATGGGATGCAGCTACTAAACATAGCTCCTGATCAGTGCTCATCAGAGAAAGTCTCAAGTAGGAATTCAGCTGGCTTTCTAGGTTTATTTTAAAGACCTCAGTCATATTCTTTTCCATGTAAGAAATGTGTTTATAATCTACCTAAGTTCATATGATTTCTGTTCTTTCTATGCAGTATGTCTTAGCTGCACTCTGACAGTACAGAGACCTAGAGTGGCTAATATAAAGTAATCTTTAAGAGAAAGTTTCACATGCTGCAAAGCTGATTACGTAAAAACATGTGATAGAAAAGGGATTAACCTAAATACAGTTTTTTAGACCACTGATGAAGTTGCTATATGCATAACATAGATATAAAAATTTAGCCATGGCTGGTGTGGCCCAGTGGATTGAGTGCCAGCCTGTGAACCAAAGGGTTGCTGGTTTGATTCCCAGTCAGGGCACATGCCTGGGTTGCAGGCCAGGTCCCCAGTGGGCAGGCATGCAAGAGGTAACCACACATTGATGTTTCTCTCCCTCTCTTTCCCTCTCTCTAAAAATAAGTAAATAAAATATTTTAAAAAACATTTGTAAAAAAATAAAATAAAAATTTATTTTCTAAACCATACATGAATTTTCTGCTTTATTTCCTTATCCACTTTTTTTCTCTCTCCTGGTTTGAAATCACTATTATTATGTGTCATGGGTTTTCTGTTTGGTCATTTAAACCTGCCAGATGCCTTTAAATATATCAGAATAATGGCAAATAAAGCTATTTAAATAGCAAATGATTGCACAAATAAATTTTTATAAAGGGCAATATCTCTCTGAACCAAACGGTTTTTTTATCAATAAGTCTTCTAGACAGCTGTATGAATGAAGAGTTTGGTCAATGTTATAAATCACCTCAGAAATGGCAAGACTGAAAGATTGGCTGATTAGTTGAAAGACCAAAGAGAACAGTTTAAATACTTATTTAAGAGTTTAGATAAAATGAAATAATAAAAAACTTGCTGTACCTTAGAAAAAGATGGAGGTGGGATAAAGAATGTGATTTTGGCCTGATTTTTGCAATCAATTGTCCACAATGATCAAATTCATTGGATAAGTGTTGACATTATTTGTCTGGTACAAATATAATTACAAATTCAATGAATTCATAAGAAAGAAAACACAGATATACCTTAACCTAGGTTTGGCTTGGATTACCTCTAGTAGTTTTAACAATCTTCTTTGTTACAGTTATTGTGGGATTAACATTTTTTTTAAATTATTTTATTGTTGTTCACTTACAGTTGTCTGCATTTACCCCCACCCCCAACCCCAGGCAAACCCACCTCCCTCCTTTGCTTCCACCCTCCCCCTTGGTTTTGTCCATGTGTCCTTTATAGCAGTTCCTGAATACCCTTGTCCCCATTATTCCCTTCCCCCTCCCCTCTGGTTACTGCCAGAATGTTCTAAATTTCAATGTCTCTGGTTATAATTTGTTTCTCTGGTTGTATTTTGCTTGCTTACCTCACAAGGGTCTTGGCTGTGGCTGATCTGAGTTCCCCGGTAGCTGATCTGGCCTCGGTGCCTTCTCTCATGAGTCCTAATATAAAACCCCTTAACATTTCATATAGTAAAGGCTGTGTGATGATGTACTCCTTGAGCTTGATCTTATCTGAGAAGCACTTTATCTGCCCTTCCATTCTAAATGAAAGTTTTGCTGGATAGATTATTCTTCGTTGTAGGTCCTTGCTTTTCATGATTTGAAATACTTCTCTCCAGCCCCTTCTTGCTTGGAAGGTCTCCTTAGAGAAATCTGCTGACAGTCTTATGGGAATTCCTTTGTAGGTAACTGTCTCCTTTGCTCTTGCTGCTTGTAAGATTCTTTCCTTATTCTTGACCTTGGGTAATGTTATTATGATGTGCCTTGGTGTGTTCCTCTTTGGGTCCCGCTTCTTTGGGGTTCTCTGAGCTTCTTGGATTTCCAGGAAGCCTATTTCCTTTGCCAGATTTGGGA
>PVJI01005580.1:0-94859 GCA_004026765.1 Micronycteris hirsuta
CAGGGAACGGACCTAAATGTCTGATCCTACATGATGGTTACTTACATAGTATCACGGATGAAAACAAAAGTCAATATGTGCATTATTTATTTTAGCCCTTAGAAGACTAAGATGCAGACGGGCGATGGGATGTGACAGAGTTCACACAGCTAAGAAATGTAGCACAGGGATCTGAGCCCAGAGCTCTCTAACCCCCCCCACGTCCCGCATCCCGTAAACTGCGGCCCTTCTGAGAGAACGCGCCCCCCCAAAGGGGAGTTGTGGGGCTGCGCCTAGAGGGGAAGACTGCAGTCAACAAGTGAGGGTCGCTGCGCGTTTGCTTCTTACTCAGTCGGTATAAGGGGACGCTCAAATTGTTTGCTTGGAAAATGGCATGTTGAGGGAGAACAGAAATATTATTATTACATCCAGATAAAACTTTAAGAACAGAACTGAAATCTTTCCTCTAACGATGCTTTCGGGTCAACTGCTGGTCTCTTCGATTAACAGGTTCGGATACGCTTTTCAGTGAAAGATGGATCAACGCATCACTCAGTTTTCGCGACTATCTCCTATACCTGGACCACGCCTCCGAAAACCACTTTCCTACATTGTGAAAATCCAAGGCCAGCTTTTATGAAAACTGCTAAATGCATAAAAAAAATAAATGACATAATCCAGAAGAGCTAACAATTTTAAGAAGAACAAAAAAAACTGGAGGATGGACATACCCAACTTCAACACTTGTTATAAAGCTAAAGTCATCAAGACAGTGTGGTCATCAGCAAAAAAAAAAGACCAACAGATTAAAAAAGAAAAAGACCACATAAACACAGTCACCTGATCTTTGACAAAGAGGCAGGACAATGTAATAAAGCATGGACAGCCTTTTCAACAAATGAGGCTGGAACCACTGAACATCTACAGGCAAAAATTAATCCAGACATACATATTATACCCCTCACAAGAATTATCTCAAAATGCATCACACACCTAAATGAAAAACACAAAATCTGGGTGAACTTGATTCAGCACAAAATATATTCATAGACAGCAAAGCTCCATGAGATCCTCTAATAAAACAAACTATTTTAGGTGGAGGACAAGGACAGGTAAAGGGAAGCTATAAATGAGTGCCCAATACAAGCATTCGTTGAAAGGATATACTTGTATACATAGGAAGAAAACTGAAGCAGCTTACAAAACTACTCACTGACAGTGAGCCCTAGTTAGAATAGAGCAATATGCACTAGCCCCTGACAAGTGTCAACTAAGTCACTCTGGTTTATGCCAATCTGGAATGTGAAGAGATAACCTAGAACACCACTGTCGGGGCATACGTATGCCTAGCTTGCAATCCAGATTAGACAAAAAGTAAGAGAAAAAGTTCCCACATGATGTTATATGTAAGAGATATTATTTCTGTTGGAAAGGTGTAACAAGATCAGACACAGCTTCATTCAGCTGACTCAACACCGATGCAAAGCTATTGCCTTAAATGGCTTCATGCACGGTTCATCAGGAGGCAACTACAAGTCTACAAATATGGCAAGGTCAAGAACAGCCTGGTTCACTGTTCATCCAGCTTTCTGAGGAATAGATATAAAACTTTCTACGGGAACATTTCTATCTTCCAACTGTAGTTTTGTTGGCTTTCATAAGCATCTAGATAATTTTTCTAACTTTCTTCTGGAAGGAATCCATAAACTTCCAACAGAGGTTTATGTTAAAGAAAAGCATCTGAACACTGGCCAAGGTTGAGACTCAGATTTGAGAAAGGCAATTAAAATCCTTGTCTTCTAATAAATTCTGATCTGATTATTGCATTTTTAAAGATTTCAAAAGAAGTGATTCCTAAAGGAATACTCGTCTTTAACTCAGCTTTTCAGATATTTTAATTATATAGAGTTTCCTTTCCAAAGACCCAATAAAAGATATGATACCATGTCTTTTATTGCTCCTCAGTTTCTTCTCTTGCTTTTATGAGAACTGTCCCTGACCAGTCTCTCCCACTGGGTAGGGAAGATGAGTGAGAGTCATGGACAACTTTTTATTTTATCTCCAGTGTGCTTTGAGTGTTGAGCATGTTAATGGCGATGGCCAATCTTGAATAACATGTGATATGGTAATATAAAATACAAACTCTGTAATCCTTAATAAGATAAACAATAATCAAAAGTAATGAACTGAAAAACAGAATCACAACACTGAGAGAAGTCTTAATGAAAATTCAGTCTAAAATCTTATTTCATAAATTAAAATATAAAATAATTTTATATTTGGATATGAGGTCCATAAAAATGAAGTTACTCTATCACCTTTACAATTCTAGTTAGTGGCAAAGTCTAGACTGGATCCCCAGTCTTGACTCCTATTTCTTTTTATTACATTACTGGAATGGATATTTATACTATATCTAGCATTTTTAATTAGACTACCAATTCTCTTCTTTCTCAGGGTTGGATGTGAATAACTTGTTTTCGGAATTCATAAAGATCCCTGGTATCACAGACTGTGGCCTTGGGGCGAGGCTAGGAACACGCCCTGGGAGAGCTGAGGGCACTGGCTGTTAGGGTGGAGCGCGGAGCCTGCAGGGAGATGCCTTATGCACCGCACGGCACTCTGAAAGCGTGGCTCGCCAATACTCTGAACCAAAACCAGCTGAGAGAGCAAGATGACGCTCATCACACTCTTTAGTGAAGTGATGGAGGAGAAGAGTAGGGCAACACTATTCGAAAAGAGATATTCCTGCTAGCTTAGAATAAGTCAAGGGCGATGGAAAGCAGAGACAGATTTCTTTACCTAAGTTCCAGATAGAATAGCAACTTGGAGCACAGGTATTGCAAAAGCCCTGAGCTCACCAGCTAAAGGAATCCGCCACTGTTCTACCGCTCCCTCCAGAACTTCCCAAGTTTCTTCCCTCAGCTACCAACGTAAAAGAAGCCAGTATTGAGAAGAAAGACATTCCTGGCTCCTACAGTTTTATGAAGATTGAAACTGGTGATACAAGATTGCCAAAAAAACAGAGAAAATTTATTTTATTCTCCCAGGTCAGAACTAGGTTAATATCCCCAACTGACCAACATGGATGGGAAAAGGGAAGCAAAAAGATATGGGTATGGATATGAATCTTGCTTTTATTGATATTTGTCTTATCAACAGCAACTTTTGGGCCTGGGGCAACGATCACGGATGAAGGTCAAGCATTGAAGACTGTTGGTTTACAGTCCACTCTAGATAACTTAGGGTGAATGATATAAAAATAATTGCTCAGGCTACTGACTGTGTGTACTTCCTCTTCCCCCTATCACGTGAGACAAAGAGAGATACAGAGAGTATCTAACAGATTACAAACTGTCACATACATCCCATCTGATCTAATGGAACAACCATAAAAAATACTGTAAATATCTCCATTTGACAAATGATGGAAGGAGAACTCAGAGAAGCTACAGACAGAAATATCCCAGCGCTCACTAGAAAATTGAAGAGGCTGACGTCTAATCCAGAGTCTGTGGGCTCTGCCTCTTACCTTCTCCCTCTCTCTCTTCCATCCTTTGCTTACCATACATGTAAAGAGCTGAGGAGTAGAAGAGGCTTTTAAATATTGGGCTTTGGTTTATAGATTTCAATTCTCCATGTTCTTTCTACCCCCAAATCATTGCTAAAAATGTAGAGTTGGCTTTAAAGAACTCTTGGGTCTCTGGAAGAAAAAATAGCCTAATTTTTAGAAATAAAACAAAGCAGGTTTGATTTAATGTACATTGTGGGGGAGAGGCAAGTGGAGGCTAGTAGTTTTTTCCAAGCCTGTTCTAGAATCAAGAGAGCCCAATACACAATGGCAAAGTCAATGCTATCTTCCAGTCAAATAAATAATGCCTTCTATGTTCATCTTGATCCAAGGAAGATAAAGAGAATGGATTCAAGATCATTTTATGGATGTTGGGGAAAGACACCACCTGTTTATTGAAAGCTCGTGTTTTGAGTTCCATGTAGGCTTTGGGAAAATTAACATAAATCCTTCTGAAAGCAGAATTAGTAATCCAAAGTAATAATATTCTTTCTCCTCCCAAGGAAAACAATCTCTGGATAATTGGGATTTGAGAAGAACGGTGTAGCTTTCTGGATCTTGTGCCATTGTGGGCAAGTGGTGATTAGCATTCGCTGTTAAAATTATGAAGCAATCCTTTTGCTATGTTATTCAAAAGCCTTGACTCCCTATTTTCAGATTAAAATGAAGACTAAGAGACTGAACTTGAACCATGTCTGAATGTCTGTGGCCTGTTTTCCCCACAACCAACAACCTTACTTAAACTCCCAACTTTTAAACTGCTAAAACCATGGAAACATTAATAATGACCCTCCTTCATTAAACCTCAACTTCCCCTCCCACTTGTACTTTTGACCAGTTTACTCACTTCAAAGCAAGTAACGGCATCCTGTTCAGTTACTCAGTAGGATCTCTGTATCTTCACCCAACACCTTCGACCAAAAGAAAACCAAAAGCCACAAAAAAATTCATGCTCTCCACATTCCTCCTAGTCCAGTGATGGCAATTATGTAACCCCCAATTTGTTTTATTTTATTATTTTATTTTTCAGTTGCCATGGAAAAGACTGTTTGGTCAATTCCATCTGTAAGCGGTAATTACTGGCCTTTCCCATACAACACACCACACACCTGCAAGGATGTGAAGGAAAAAATACATAATTAAAGAATTTTCGAAAGAGGCCAAGCAAGTGTTAACCAAACAATGTATTGCTTTGCTACTGGTAGACATAAACAAGGGCAGCTGTAGGTTGCCAGTTAAACTCAGCATTTTCTGTTTAAGTATTAGTAATAGCAATTGATATGTTCTCATAATTTAATATTTGTCAGCCACAGTGGACTAAACACTTTAAAAATGAATCACCTTTATATGAGTAAGCTCTATCAATTTAAGTTTATAATTCCAACTTTACAGAAAATTAACGAGGTGAAGAGAGGTTGAATAACTCACACCAGGCTAATTAGTAGTGTAGCCAGGATTCAAACCTGTGTACCACAGTCTTGCTGTGCTGGCTTGTCACTCGTGGTGTCTGACCACACAGCCTGTTATAAGTCCACTTGCTGCCAATCCGGCCCCCTGACCTGCTGAAGGGACTCGAACTACCACTCACCCCACCTCCTAAAGCTAAGCAAAATGCAAAATAGTTTTGGTACCAAAATGTATATGACCACAGGTCACAGCAGTGACCCTGATTCCCTTTCATTACTCCAATAAAGAATAAGTATGCATGTGTGACATTCAAACCATGTGACTTTCTCCATCATCTTAATCTTTTCATTTCCTGGAGTTAACTTCTCAGTGTAACAGTTCTTGTTAATAAGCATACATAGCGGCTCAAGCACGTGACAGAGCAGATGTGTGAGTCTGGAGTAACGATGAGAAGACGAGCTGTTCGGCTTTCATTTATTTTATTTTCCTAGGAGAGGAAATATTTTATTTTGCCCTCTTTGTTCGTTTAGGTAATTATGGAGATTTTGCCATCTTTACACTGTGGATCTGGTTCCTAAGGGTGGAAGGTATAAGCAAGTCCCAACGACATCCATGCTAACAGTGTGAGGTTGAAAACATGATGAAAAGAGATCGGGCGGTATCAGAAGCAGAGCCTCAGAGGAGGCTGGCGATGCTATCCTTCCATCTTTGACCACGTCGACACACACTGGCACAGTCTCTGGAAGGCGGACTCACCCTGCCCACCTCGGTCCCCACATCGCCTCTGACTGCACCTATCATAGAAGAATCTAGGCTGTGTGTGGCCCCAAGGCCTCCTCTCTTCCTCAGCACTCAGCAGAGCCTGTCTGGCAGTCACGGTGCTGCCTCAAGAGTTCGGTAAGACTTTGGCTCCCGTCCCTTGGCCTCATCTGACCTTGTCTTTCTGCCATATCACTCATCTCCTGCAAAGGAACATGTTTCCAAGCCTCTTCCACATCAGCAGTAGGAAAGGAATTTTGAGTCTCTGAGTGTTAAGTAAACTGGGTGGAAAAAACGTCCAGCCTGGCTTCCTTAGGAGGGAGATGAGATGGAGGGCGAGGGAACTACAATGATATACTTTCACTTTGCCAAATTCCCATCTTTTTTTTGGCCTTGGGCAATGCCAGAAGAGAAAGCCAAGAGGAGGTGGGAGGATAAGTAGAAACAGCTCCTCCTCTTCCCTTGTGCGTCCTGGCTGGCCCTCTGTAAACATGTCTTGGCCACCCTTCCCCACGTGGGGAGCCAGGGAGATGCCCAGGCTTGCCTGACTGCAACTCCCATCCACAGCATCCGCAGAGGTGCCGCTGTGGCTCCCTGCGAACCTGGGCACGAAGGGTGGTCAGCAGGGAGGGTGGTCGGTGTTGTGACAGGGTGGATTCAGGGAAGCCTGCCCAAGGACAGTGACCTTTTCCATTAACGACTAGAGCTCTTGGGGTTGCTTCCCAGAGGTGAGGGGAAGGGTGTTCAGACAAAGAAAAAAATCAAAGCGTTTTCTTCCTTTCCTTGTCTCAGCACCACACATCCAACCTTCCCCTAGGCATTGCAGCTCAAAGGGCTGAGGTGGTGCACCCGGACCCCGCTGTCTGGAGAAGAGGTGAGGGATCCCGCCTGTGGGAATGAGCAGGACAGCAGTGAGGCTGTGGTACCGAAATAGACTCAGGGACAGCACAGAGCTTGTAATTAAATAGAAACTTGCCAGCAGCTCTCTTAACACAAGAGGCAGAAAGTTAATGTCTGATGAACTGGGGCCTGTGCCAAACACCAGCTCAGCGCCCTCCCCACAGGGGACTAGTTCAGAGGAATGAGGTCTAGCAGTGGCAGAGCGACCCAAGTCGATGGCAGGAAGACCTCTCCTGGGCGTCTGCGACACTGCGCACATCTCTCCCACAAGCCCCTGCGCCGTCATTAGCGCGTTACTGACATATCTTGCCCGCTAGGCAGAGCTGAGCGCGGCCCCACTCTGGACTTCATATGTCCTTGGCTAAACATGCTAGGCCTGTAATGTCTAATGAGCTGGCCACTAGAAACACGTGACTCTTAAGCACTTGAAATGAGGCCAATCCAAATGGAGAAGTGTTGTAAATTTAAAATGAGCAGCAGATTACAAAGATTTAGGATGAAAAATAAAGTAGGTTTTCTCTATTTTTTATATTCATTACACATTGACATGACAATATTTTGGGTACATCAGGTTCAATGAAATATGTTGTTAAAATTAATTTCATCTGTTTTTCTTCCTGTTTTTTTAACATGGATGCTAGAAAATATGTAACATCAAATGTATGGCCTGCATTATATTTCTATGGGACAGAACTGTTCTGGGTATTCCATTAATGCTCATTAATGAACCAGTATTTTTAAATCCACACAGAAATAGTCAATATAAATGGCTAAAAAAGAAAGCGAGGCATCTTTTTTTTTTTTTAAAGAGCTTTGTATCCTGAGCTACATTTCATTCTGAGTCATTTGCTGTGAGAAAACGCTTACTAATCACCCAGGACTCCGAGAGGATGAGAGGGCGACAGGCCAGGCCGCACCACGGAGGCCGGAGTTGACCTTCACTCCCCTGGTGGCGACAGCGGAGCAGCACAGCCAGCATGCAGGCTTCCAAGCACACAGGGAATTGTCAGAGGAGATAAAACAACTCGTCTGGGAATCCCACAGTTTTCCAAGCTTCTCTCCATTCTAAACACAACTATTATCTCAGTCCATCTGTTTGCTTTTAATATGTTCTTTAAAATTACTTTAAGAAACGTCATTGCAAATCAAAATCAGTATGATTTATCACCTCACACACATCAAGATGGCCACCACAACAAACATGAAAATGGAAAAATAACAAGTGTTGGTGAGGTTGGGGAGAAACTGGAAACCTTGCACACTGTTGGGGGGATTGTAAAATGACGCAGCAGCTATGGCAAACGGTATGGGGGTTTCTCAACGAATTAAACATGAAATACCACACAGTCCAGTAATTCCACTTCGCGAAGTGATATTTGCACGCTCATATTCACTGCAGCACTCTTCACAACAGCCAAGAAGTGGAAGCACCCCAAGTGTCCACTGGCAGATGGCTGGATGAACAAAATGGGGCGTGTTCAAGGGAAAGCGGCTCAGCCTTAAAAAAGGAAAACCTGCCACATGCTACAAAATCAATGAATCTGGAGGGCATCATGCCCAGTGAAATAAGCCAGTCACAAGGGACAAACACTGTATGATCCCACTGATGTGAGGTCCCTAGAGTAAATCAAACCAAGAGGGACAGAAAGGAGAATGGTGCTTGCCGGGGGCGGGGGGCACATGGAGTTTCTGCTCAGTGGGGACACAGTTGCAGCGCTGCCGGATGAAACCGTGTAGGCAGCTGTGGCACAATGATGGAATATACTGAACAAAACTGCATTGTTCACTTAAATACGGTCAATTTTATATTTTGCTTTTTTATCACATTACAAAAGGGAAGAAATGCACACAACACGGTCCATTTCACTGCTACCGAAGAATCCACAACGAAGACCCTGAGTCAGTCTAACATTCTCTCATCTTTACCATAGTAAGAAAAAAGGTGCTTAAACAGGTATTTGCACACCAATGTTTATAGCAGCATTAGTCAAAGTCGCGAAAGGTGCAAACAACCAAATGCCCCTCGGCAGATAAGCAAATAAAATATACTCTATGCATCCTGTGGAATATTATTCAGCCCTAAAAAGGAAGGAAATTCTACAACATGAATGACCCCTGAAGACATTATGCTAAACAAAATAAGCCAGTCACAAAAGGGCAAACACTGAGTGATCCCAGCACTAGGAAGCATCTCGAGCAGCAAATTCACAGCGAGGGAAAGCACAGGAGTCGGGGTGGTGGGAGGTCGGGCTGGGCGTCACCGTTTAGTAGGTGGACAGTTTCATGTCGGGAAGATGAAAAAGTTCTGGAAATGAATGGCGGTGATGGTTGTATGACAAGGTGACTAAAAAGTGGTTAAAATGATATATTTTATGTTTCAACACAATAAAAAAAATGTGACAAGAGAGGAAAGGTGGGGAGGTGAGAGGCCAGTGGTGTCAGGAAGATTAGAATGATCCCCAGATCATCGAATAGGAATTCACATGCATCCCCATGAGACTCCCTTGAAATGCTGAGGGAACATCATTGTCTCTGCACCCAACAGGCTCTGTGGCAGCGTTCTGTCTTCCACTGCGCATGCCACCTTTGCATTTTGTTGCTTGAACTTGCAGTGGGATTCAAAAAATAAACAAGAGCACACATACAAATGACAGAAAGAGAGGGAGAGGGTATGCACACACACTACTTTTGGGAAGAATTGCCTATTCCTTTTAATCTACCATTCATATTCTTAGCCTGTGTCTACCCTCACCTATGCCAAAGTCGGTAACAACAAAAATTAGCAATACTGATGCCAAGAGTATTCTTTCAGATACTGTAAATGTTCTTCATAAAATGATCTAGCAAGGTAATAAGAACAATAGCTATTATGTAGCAAGCACTGTGCAAAGCACTTTAAAAATTACAGTACTTTTGACAGCAACCTTACATCATGAAGATCATTTCACCAATGAAGAAGCTGAGGTTGAGAAAATCATTTGTCCAAGAACACCAGGGAGGCGATGGAATTTTTCCCTCAGGTCGGACCGACTCCAAACTAGAGCCCCTGGCTGCTGGCAGCGAGGGCACACTTTGTCAATGACGCCATCCACATGAGTAGACTGTGAACAAATTAGAGGACACAGAAGAGTAAGTGGGGGTAAGGCAGGGCAGCGCTGGGGAGCTACGCCCACTGCCGAGACCTGCGTGGCACCTAACTAGCCCCACACAAGGCTTGAAGCGTAATGTTTCAGGAGCACTGATTAACGCTACACTTTGAAAGGGCTTTTTTTTTTTTTTTAATTTCTAAAACTCTGCCTCATAAACAGAAATCAAGAGAAAATGATGACCTATGAAAGAGAAATTCTGGGTAGAGAAGAAGGTTAATGATAATCCGCTATCCGACAGTGCTCTTCTCTAAGTGACATATTAAAGGAGCTATCCTAGAGGAAAAGAAAATATCAGAGGAAAAGCAGGAATGTACTCCAGACAGTGTACCAACTCTTCATGAATAATAATTTCCACAAAATAATCTGTGCTTTCTAAAATATTACACTTCACATAAAAGGCAAGCCAAGGTTTCAGTGTTGTCAGAGGACTGGATTCTTACTTGACAGCTTTAATTGACATTTTGCCTAAAACCAGGTTACAGTCCTAAGGTGTTCACCACGGAGCTGGGATGATTGGACAATTCAGTGAAAATGGGACAGAAAACTCACTAAGGAACAACAGCTTCCTGCATCTGTTCACTGGTTTCCTATCTCACCCGGAAATCCAAAACATTGCCTTCTGACACATCATAAGAGCAAAGCCTTTGCTTCCAGGAGAAGCTTAAACTCACACACTCTTCCATTTGCTCTGTTCTTCCCTCGACAGGTATTATCTTCTGAAATCCGCAAGCATCCACCCCCGACACACAGCCTTCTCACACATGACACGGCCCTCCCTCTCATCTGTCTGTATTCATTTCTAAGTGCCTGGCAAACACAAGGAGGGGAAACAAAGGGCAAATGCCAGTCTATGACCTCTGTCTGGACTTAGCCAAGCATGATGTGTGAATCAGGTGTGTGGAATGGAAGTTTCCATGGCAACGAGACTTCAAGGCACGCAGGGGAGTCACATATTCTTTCTACCAAGGTAACAGAAACACTGAGGCCACCTGAGGGGCGCTCGGGGGGGGGACACAGAAAGTTCAGAGTTCTCCAGTGACTGTAAGGACTTAGGTCCTCATTGTCTCCTCCCCCACCCTGCGCTGCTCTTTTAAATAATCTACCATCCCTCTTTTGGGGGGGAAGGGAGGGAAAAATTAAAGAAATAGTCTCTAAAGAGAGTTGCTTGTGTGAAAAATGTAGAAAGGGCTACAAAAGTGCTTTCTTTACATAGAGAAAAGCAGCTCTACTCATCAAAAGACTCAGCTACCCTGACCGCTGCACTTGTATTTTCACGAAGCTTCTTTGCTTTACTTCTCAACAGGTCTTATTGGTGAACCAGATCATAATGAAAAGCTCTTGAGCTAGATTTTGTGTTTTACAGATTTTTAAAAAATTATATTTGCTGTCAATAGATACTTTAACATTATTCTAAACTTTTAGGAAAAAATATTTAAAACAAAAAACAAACAAACCAAAAAAACAGCTTGCTCTTTTAGACCCAGGATTTGGAGACAAAGAAAAAAGTATAAAATTTCAACATCACCAAAGCTGGCCTTGGTTATCTAGCTGGAAAAGGAGAGTCTGAATGTGAGGTCTATGATGACATTATGGCTTTCTAAGCGATTTTTCTAACTTGAGACCCAAACCATGTGAGACAGCAAACTCCACTCTGCACCTTCCACCTTGTTTAGCTCTGCTCTAGAAAAGCCCTTATGCGTCCTTCAGATGACGCCTGAGACTGAACAAGAGAGAACCACTGTGTGTTACCTCTGCTAATGGCTCTACTTTCACAGACCATCCTGCCCACCGTGCCAGAGAAATCTTCCCCCACCACACCCTTGGCGGTGCCACGCAGGCTCCAAACCCTTCAAATGGCCCCTCACTGTGCTGAGAACTGCAAATCTCTCATCACGGTTTCCAAAACGCACGTGGTGTGGCCTCTGCCTACCTCCGTAGTTTCATCCTCTGCCATTCTCCAATTTGCACTCCATATTCCAGGCAAATTCAACTATTCTTAATTCCCCAAATTTACCATTATTCTCTCTCACCTTTGGCCCGTGATGGTAGTGATTCGGTGTGGGGGAGGGGCGGCGGGAACCAACACTTAACCCTTCCTCCATATCTCAATTCAGGCATCACTTACTCTAGGAAGCGTTAGTCCTTGCAACAATTTCAGCCTTAAAGTCCTTCTAGGTACAACGGCAGCACCCAGGCTTCCCCAACACCGAGTCATCACCCAGGACGCTAACTGCCAGCTTCATGTCTGTGACCCCATCCGACTCGAAGCAGGGGCAAGAAGTGTGCCTTGTTCAACTCTGCATTATCTCAGGGCCCAGTGTATAGGAGGTGGTCAGGCAAGATTTACCGAAAATTACTGAATGAGTGAATGAACACATGAACAAAGAGAGGCGGCCTCCATGGCAGGCATAGCATGATTGATCACCAAGAGACTGACCACATCTGGGCTCGAGTCTCCCAGTCCACTTCTGCTGCTTGTTTGTTCTGTGGCTTCAGTGAACCTCTGATTCCTGCTTTTCAATTGATGTAGCAAGGCTTGCCCACGATTCTTATAAGCATCAAATGAGACAGTGTTTGTGAAATACTTTGTGAACCTTTCAGTAGGTCTGAAGAGAATAGAATAGTATAGAATATCATTTCCAGGAGGCGCTAAATATGAAAGAGAAGAAAGGAGAAGTGCTCTGAGAAGCGTAACTCATGCAGGGACAGCAACGGGCAAGAACCCGGAGACGGAAACTGAGGGGCTATGGACACGCGTGGCACACTTCCACATACAGCACGGACTGACTTCTTTTTTCCCTCCAAACTCTGGAAGTTTATTTATGCAGTCACAGAGGTAGGAGAACTGAGCTGTAGAAGAAATGGGCTCAGGAAACAAATTACAGAGGCAAAAGAAGAACCTTGGAGCTCGGGAGAGAGGAAGGGAAAGGCAGTGCACCCGGGGGGGAGAAGAGGGAGGGGGACGGGGGAGGTGTGGGTGTGCCCCTGGGAGGGAGAGTGCCCTTCTCCCTGAGAGATAACTATCTTCCCCTCTGGCCCATTTTAGGCCTAGACATTCTTATGATCCTCAATTTCCCACTTATCTACCATGTTCATTTCCACCAAATACGACTATTAAACAGTTCTCGGACCTTTGTTTACTCTCATCCCAACTGTTAAACACCCTCTCTTTCCCCATGCCCCATATGGATCTTACCAACACTTCAATATCCACCATCACCTGCACCTGTAATGCCTTTCTTGAATAAAGTAACTCACAGCCATCTCCTTCCCCCTGATCTCACAGTGCATCAGGGACCCCTATTTCACTGTTCAGTGGTTCATTTCTACATCACTCATACACACGAGCCATGTCCTTTCTAAAACGCGGGGAGGACCTCACACGTCAGAAGAGCCAAGCCTGGGTTAGAAACACGGGGAGTTGGCCGAGAAGGTGAGAGGTAAGAAGTGTACTGAGAATTAGAAAATAACATTGACTGGCCTGCCAAGAAAACAAAAATATACAATGAGGGATGAGAAAACTAGCTAGCTAGCCAGTTTCTGAACTTCAAGATTCTGTGGTAGTTGAAAGTGACATGTTATGGTTAGGGCATTGGATAATGTTTCAGAGAGAGGAGTGCACGTAGGGGACATGGTTTCCCAAATAAATACACCAAGTGATTCTTTATCCTGAAGAAGAAAACCAGCAAGAAAGAGAAATGGGAACCAGATGGAGAAAGAACCACCAGTGATCAATCAACCACATTCTGCTGAGTACTTAGGTGTCCCATGCACACGAAACTGTTCCAGGTGTGTGTTGGGGGTATGTGCGGTGGGAAGGTTGTCTGCAGAGAACGAAACAGCAGCATCTGTGCTTGCAAGGCCTGGCAGTCAGCGTAGGGTGACAGAACATACAGTGATGGCAGTAAAACTAAGGATTTAAATTAGTGTATGAAAAGTACAAAAAGAGCCCTGTAGACAGGGTAAGGACAGATCACCGCAGGCTGAAGTGTTCAGGGGGACTTTTCTGAAAGACATGACCTAACTGCTCTTTTTTTTCTTTTCTTTTTAATTGAATTTATTGGAGGGGGCATTGGTTAATACAATTATATAGCTTTCAGGTGTACAATTCGACATCACCTGTGTATTGTATTCTGTGGTCACCACCACAAGTCAAGGCTCTTTCCTTCATCATTTATCCCGCCACTACCCTCTTCAACCTTTCGCTCTGGTGATCACTACACAGTTGTTTGTGTCTATGAGTTGTTGTTTTTTTGCTTAACCTTCACCTTTTTCACTCAGCCCACCAACCCTACTCCCCTATGACAGCTGTCAGTCTGCTCTCTGGTTATGAGTCTGTTTCTATTTTGTTTATTAGTTTATTTTGTTCATTAGATTTGACATATAAGTGAAATGATACAGTATTTGTCTTTCTCTGACTGGCTTATTTCACTTAGTGTAATGCTCTCCAGGTTCATTCATGCTGTTGCCAAGGGTAAATTTTTTTTTTTTTTTACAGCCAAGTAATATTTCATTGTGTAAATGTACCACAGTTTTTTTAGCCACTTATCTACTGATGGACACTTGGGCTGCTTCTAAACCTTGAATATTGTAAATAATGCTGCAATGAACATAGGAGTGCATAAATTCTTTCAAATTAATATTGTGGGTTTCTTCAAATATATTCCCAGAAGTGGAATCACTGGGTCATAGGCATTCCTTTTTTAATTTTTGAGGCAATTCATACTGCTTTCCACGGTGGCTGCAGCAATGGGCATTCTCACCACACAACAATGCAGGAGCGTTCCCTTTTCTCTACGTCCTGGCCGACCTGTGTTTGTTGATGTATTGACGATGGCCATTCTGACAGGTGTGAGGCGATTATATCATTGTGATTTTAATTCACATTTCTCTGATGATTAGTGACATTGAGATCTTTTCATTGGTCCATTGGCCATCTGTATGTCCTCTATGGAAAAGTGTCTATTCAGGTCCTTTGCCCATTTTTTAATTGGAATGTTTGGTTTTTTGGTGTTAAGGTTTATAAGTTCTGGATAAACTTTGAATAGTAACCCTTTATCAGATATATGATTGGCAGATATGTTCTCACATTTAATGGGTTGTAATTTTCATTTTGTTGATGGTTTCCTTTGCTGTGCAAAAACTGTTCAGTTTTACATAGTCCCATTTGTTTAATTTTTCTTCTGTTTCCAGAAAAAAATATTGCTACTAGAGATGTTTGAGATTTTACTAAGTTTTCTTTAGGATTTTTATGTTTTTGAGTCTAACATTTAAGTCTTTAATCCATTTTGAGTTTATTCTACGTACAGTGTAAGAAAGTGGTCTAGCTTAATTTTTTTGCACATATCTTTCCAGTTTTCCCAATGCTATTTATTAAAGAGACTATCTTTACCCCATTGTATGTTCTTGCTTCCTTTGTCAAATATTAATTGACTATAACAACAGCTCTGTCTTAAAAGGTAAGACAAAGAAGGGCCTGGGATAGGATGTCAAGGGGTAGAAATATGTGCCCAGAGATGGAGGTGTAATTTTCAAGGTATATGACAACAGAAAAGAAATAGGACGAAGCAGGACATGAAGCAGTAAAAGTAGGCCAGTGAAATGTAAAGATAGATTGCATAGAAAAGGAAAGAAAAATCTTAAGGGAATTTCAGCAGAGCAAGAGAGAAAAGAAAGAGAAGATCAAACTAAAGGAAAAGAAAGAAAAGTGATTTTCCAAAGCATTTATCAAATAAAAATTAAAATTTAAGTGTTGGTGTAAAAAAGGAAATAAGTCAAGCCACAAACGGGGTTAATATCATGAACATGTAAGAAGTCACAGAGACCAATGAAGCAATCATTATAATCCCAGTACAAAAATAGAAAAGTGCTTACAGGGAACTTACAAAACCCAATAAGCAAATGGCCAATAAAACATCAGAATAAAGGTACAACAATACAAATAATTCTCAGAAAAATATGAATTAAACTAACAAATAAGATATTATTTTTCCTGGCCGATTGGGGAAGTCTCAAAGAGGGAGGTCAGAATTGTCTTACGGGCATCTAGATGGGCATTCTGAAAGGCTGGTGTTGGGGCTGCACGACCTTCTCGGCAAGCTGCTTAGCAATATGCACAGGGGCCTTGAAAAGACAGAGCAGTCCCCATAGAACACTAATTTGATAAAATAACCAGAATAATGGAAAAACTGCTCATACCCAAAGATGCTCTTTATAGCACTGCTTAACCTAACACAATAAACCACCCCATCAAGATCACAGTCAGTATAACAAAATAGCCACAGGGAATTATAAATAAATTGTGATAAAGTCACAGCAAGAATTATAATACAACCATCAAATATCATTTTTTATGTTATTGTTACAGGAAGAATTCAAAACTAAACACAGTATGATTCTACTTATATAAAATGCATATAGCTATAAGCACATAGAAATAAATACTAAATGAAAAAATATTAAAATTTTCTTCATCTTATATAATTATAGGTTATTTTTATTTTCTTTTGGAGGTCTTTCTGTATTTTGTATAATAAAGATGGATTACTAT
Organism: Micronycteris hirsuta; assembly: GCA_004026765.1. Taxonomy (NCBI): domain Eukaryota; kingdom Metazoa; phylum Chordata; class Mammalia; order Chiroptera; family Phyllostomidae; genus Micronycteris; species Micronycteris hirsuta. The sequence goes on from PVJI01005580.1 coordinate 16,316, forward strand.
ACAATTCAAAAATAGATTTGGATATTGAAAGATAATATAAACATTTTAATTGCAAATAATATTTAGAGAGAGCTGTCCATGAAAAATGAAACTAATCCCCACTCTCAGCTGCCCAGTGATAAAGACTTAATTCCTAGATGAAAGCAAGTTTCCTTTCTAAACCCTGGGACTCTGTGTGACCGTAAAGATGATATACAGGATCGCGCCTTCCACATTTTGTTGTCCCCAAGGAATGGCTTTTAGAAGTCTTTTCATTATTGTTTTCTTCTAAGAAGGTTTTTATAAGATGAGTAAATGTCAACTTTATTTTGGGTCTTAATTTCTCCAGAAGGCCTGAACTCCAGGAAGTGTATCAACACAAACTAACTCTCTATGGCTTCTCAGCCTTTTGGCTAAGCTCAAGTGTTGCATCTGTTCTTATCAGCTTAATACTAACCAACTCTCCTCTTTCCTCTCTTCCCTACTCTCCTTCCCCACCTACGTCTCTCCGTCTCTCCCTCTCTCTCTCTCTTCCTCCCTCTCTCTCCATCTCTCTTCCCCTCCCTCCCTCCTTCTATCTCTTTTATAATGTCTAGGTGTGTCTCTTATCTGCCCTCATACCAAGATGGGAGCTCTTTCTTTGATTTCTTCAGTTTATTACATAATGTTCAGAGTAGCACCATTTATTCAAAGCCAACTTGAAAGTTTCAAAAATACAACTCAGCCCTGGCTAGTGTAGCTCAGTGGATTCAGCTCTGGTCTGCAAAACAAAGGGTCGCCAGTTCGATTCCCAGTCAGGGGACATGCCTGGGTTACTAGTAGGGGGCATGTGAGAGGCAACCATACATTGATGTTTCTCTTCCTCCCTTTTTCCTTTCCTTCCCCTCTCTCTAAAAATAAATAAATAACATCTTTAAAAGTTAAAAAATACACAACTCAATCTCAGTTGCAGTTAAGATATTTTCTAGCACTACAGGAAACAACTGTCTGTGTGGCATATTATACACACATGTGAAAAACAGTGTGTAAGAAGTCAACATGACATTGATTCAAAAGGACACACGATGAAGTCCTTTCTCAGAGCAAACACTCGGCCCGTGCTGGGGCTGGGGCAGGAAGTAGAAGCTGGCAGCAGCCCACCACTGGAGACGAGGGCAAAAGAGTGACGGTGACTTTAAATGAAAGAGAGAAACTTGAAGTTTTTCTATTACCAAACCAAGCAATTAAAACATTAAATGTGAAATCTGAAGCACTGTAAATTTCCTAATATGGTATAAGTGCTGAGTTTCCCAAATGATGTTTTCTCATCTTTCAACATATCAAAGAGCATGCCAAAACCCCAAAGAAACATTTCCATTTTGAAAACAAAAATAAACCACACACATCCACATTCTATTAATAGTGTTGTCTTGCCTTAAAGACTCTGCATCCTTAGTGAAAAACCCCATTGCAGTTTACATAAATCTTAACGTTATTGAAAACTCGTGTCCAAAGTAAACTGGATGTGTGGGGGTGAGTTAGGTGGGGCTGAGGCAAGCGTAATCAACCCCTTTCCGTGTTTTCCCCACTGGAGACCAAATGTTATGTTCTTCATCGTCACACCTAAGGACTGTGTAAATACATTCTCCATATTTAGCTACGTTTCTTAAGAGAGAGTGTAAAGAAGGGAGTTGGCAGAAGATACACAGGTTCCAGCCAACACCAAACATTTGGAGACCTGAGATAGAGGGACATAGCTTAGAACCGAAAACCCCAGAAGACATTGCTAGACAAAGCAAAGGATATGTCAAAAATCCCCAAGTCCTGAACATAAACGCTTGATACCGCCACCATGGTAAGAGGAAAACAGCTGCCCTGTGTCACTTTACGTTTAGAGACAGAATAAAGCCATTAACTGTGATTCTCTCCTTCCTCAACCCAAACACCCACGAGTTCTTTGTCCCCTGTGTGCTCAGCAGAGAGTCAATTGCCTGGAATGAGTACAAGTACAATGAGAGGTGAATGAAATAGTACGTGCTTGAAAGATGCTTTTTCTTTTTAATCCTCACCCAAGGGTATGAGAGAGAGAAGGGGAGGGGTGGAAACAGAGAGAGAGAAACCTGGATCAGCCGCCTCCCATCTGCGCCCCCACCAGGGTTCAAACCTGCAACCAAGGTACGTGCAGTGACTAGGAATGGAACCTGCAACCTTCCTGGTGTATGGGATGATGCTCCAATCAACTCAGCCATCTGGCCAGGGCAAAGATGCTTCCATTTTTGAGAAAAGAAAAGAAGAGAACCAATGCAAAATAACAGTAAGAACCATCAAAGTGATGGTTACTAGACTTATCATGGACTGAGGCAAGTGTAATCCAACCTTTTCCATGTTTTCCTCACTGGAAACCAAATGTTATGTTCCTCATCGTCACACGCAAGGACTGTGCTAATACATTCTCCACATTCAGCTGCATTTCTTAAGAGAGATTGTAAAGAAGGAAGCTGGCTTAGATACCTCATAAGGTATCGAAATATCTAATCACTATGTTGTACACCTGAAATTAAAGTAATATTGCATATTAATTTATCATTGAAAAATAATTTTTTTAAAAAAAGAAACAATAAAGGGTCATTTAGTCCATCTTTAAAAATTGAGCATGGAACTAAAATGGTCAACCCCCAAGTCATTTGAAGAGTCCTTGTCACCTGCCTACATGCACAGCCTTAATTGTTTAAGCTCTGAGAAACAGGCCCTAGAATGGCCCTACTGAGACAAGGAAAAGGGAAAACAAGAATTATATGAGGACCGCAAACCCGCTCTGATCAGGCGAGGTGAGGGGAAATGAAGAAAGCTGACTGAATCAAGATTTGGTGATTCAAAAGTAACTAGGAAGAAAAAAAAAAGAGCACAGCAAGTGGTGAGGTGAAAAGACCACCTTTTTCAAGCCGACAGGTAGATGCGGGGCCAGATCCGCACCCAGCTTCTCTTCCCTTTATTTCACAAACACCGACCTAGCAGCGTACGGCCGGTGCTCTTCTAAGCACTTTACAACCCTTAATTTATGTATCCCAACAACAAACAACAGAAATTGGTTCTGTGACTATCCCCACTTCACAAATGAGGAAACTGAGGCACTGTGGGGCCTCACACTTTGAGGAAAGCGAAGTGATGATTCAAACCTGGGCAGTCTGGTCCCAGTGTGTGAGCTCTGAAGTTCTGCATTGCATCATTTATAAAACACTTCCTTGTCAAGGTCGTGTTATCGATTCAGCAGAATGTACGTACAGCACCCAGCACAGTGCCTGACATTTAGCAGAGGCTGAATAATTTATCCCCCACCCCTCCCACTGCTCCCTACACTCTCTCCCCAAACTGTGGGAGGCTGCAGACAAGATCCTGCACACAAAGGCAGTTCCCTCAGCCTGCAAAGGCTCAGGGCCTCCGGGGCAAGCTGGAAAACAAGCGTCTGTCTCTATCCCCTGAGGCCTGGAACAAATGCTCCAACTCTAGCAGCGATGTCCAGCATCTCCAGTCACAGCCTGCCTCTATTATAATCTGCATTCAAGGAACAAGAACTGGAGATAAGCCCTAGGGAAACTGAAGATTTCCGATTTTTGTACTAGGAGCTATATAGATTTATGTCACACACAAATAACACAAGACATAATACATACATACATACAATATCTAAAATGCATATCATACCTACCACCAACATAAAATGACCTACTTTCCAGAACTTTCATTGCCTAGAAACTGGCCGAATATCTGTATCAGTCTGTGGCTTGTTTTAAGACAGACCAGAAACTGATGGTGAGCCCAAGTACAGAGTCCCTTTTGAAATTACTAAGAATAATTAGGGCCCAGGGAACTGTGTTATAAAATATGAGAAAACTTTGTTTTCCAGCCCTACGGTCAGTATGTTCATGAACTGATGACAATCAAATAGACAATAAAACAGAGACTATTTCTGCATCTTGGTATTAGTGTAAAAAAAACAGTGAGAAGGTAGACATGTTGTCAGCTAAGTGACTTATTTAGTTGGACAAGTAGTGATGCTCACAAAATGGGATTTTAATATATTTGGAATAATTGTACACAACTAGTACATGTCACTAATCAAAGAGTTTATAATACTACCTGGTAGAAATGCTGTCTACACACTCTTTCAATTTTTCCTCATTTAATAATAAGCCCTATTTTATGTTAAAAAAAACATAAGAATATTATTTAACTGTGAGAAAAGACACCCCACAATTAAGTACTGAAAGTGCTGTTCGGACCCTGAGAATATGCTAACACGGTCGAAAAGTAATTAAGCAGGAAAGCTGACTTTCCACATTTTTAGTTTTGGTCACTGTGGCTACTGGGTTCGTTGGTGGCCTGCCAAATCTTGGAAAATTACAGTACTCCTATCCGTGTGGTTTCTAAAACTCTAAGTTTCTATTGTGAATAAGCTTGATTTTCTGCTTCAGAAATCCATCAACTGCTAAGAGAGACTCTACAAAGAGCCCAGGTGCACACACTGGGAATCAGGTTCTTCATTCATTTTAATTACAGTTCAGCAGCGCAAGTGAAAGAGGAAGGTGAAGAAGCATCTTCATAAAATGCTCATTCGAAATAAGAAATTTCGTTCGGGGACACGAAAATGGCATCCTTCAACGTGCTCATCTTCAAAGTTCCCCAACATGAACTACGCCTCTGTAATCATATGCAAGCCACATTTAGGCTTATGGCTTAGCCAGAATGTCTGAGAAGGGGAGACACGAACAGAAAAGGACATAGAGTTAGCAGGGAAAGAGGAAGGATGAAGTTTTTCAGACTTTGTGGACCTGTGTGAACAGTTCCTTCCACTTGCTGTTTAAGCTGTTACCCCCTAGCAGGGAGATTTGTTATCTTCTTAGTCACTTCAAAAGCCATCAAGTGGGGATGAGGGAGGGAAGAGGTGGGGGAGGGAGGGAGTTTTTCTGTGTGTGTCTGTGAGTCAGCAGAGCCGGAAGCCTAACAAAACTACTTCAAACAAGAAGCTGGGAAGGAGGACAATAGCTTCCACCCCCAGACAGTGAGAAATTGCATTATCCTAAGGGATCACGGCCACCCGTGTTCAGTGCAGATAAGTGAGAACCTTCTCTGCTCTGGCCAATAGGAGACCTACAGCCACAGCTGCTCCCAGAAGCTCTGGGTGGCCTCTATTTCAGCAGCTCCAAATGGTTTCAAGGCAAAAACACTGCAGCTGGGTGGTGCTCAGAAGCCCAGGGAGGAGAGGCTGACAAAGCCAAGGCGTGGCGCCTTGCATCCCCCCCACCAGGTGCTCTAAAGCCCTCTAGGGCCTTAGGACAATCACAAGGAGGTCTCAAGGCTGATTCCTAAGGCAGCTGTCGGAGCCTCACCGCCATTCCACAGCAATAAACTAAGACTGTGCCTCAGAGACTCCAGAAACTGGAGAGATTTTCCTGCCAGGCAGCTTGGTGCTCTAGAAGCAGTAGTATAATTAATGCCACCTGGCAAAAGAGTGGGGCATTCCAAATTCAGGCTGCAAGAGAAAGAAGCCTTGCAGAGGAAGAAGCAATGCAGACACAAAGTCCCTTGGGTCCTTCCGTTTAAAGACTCCAGCGAATCCAATCAAATGCATACAAGTGCAGTAAAATTTTACATCCAAAAAAAAAAAAAAGTGTTAACTATCTTCTTAAAGAGAAAAAAATCTTAAGATTTGAAGAAAAGTATATGAAAGTTACAGTATAAGCTCACGTTGGTGTTACTGTCATTTGCATAGAAGAATTAAATTTTAAAAATTTTATTTCACTTATTAGTGAGTACCTGCTTTTCAATTTATAGTATTTCTTTCTTGATCTGTAGCTAATGCCTATAAAATATGTTTAACTGACAAAAATGTTAGTCAAAACATAAAATAAGCTGATGAGGCTGAAATCTCATATATATACTTATTGTCCCTTGACCAAGTAACCCCTTTACAGAAATCACTTTTGTATGTATATTATTTTAAAAGTATATATTTAAAAGTATATTTTTATTATGCACACAAAGTATATTTTATATATTTATTATATAAAAGTATATTTTTAGTGTGTGTGTGTGTCACAAGTGAGAAGGGATTATAGGATACAGAAGAAAGAAAAATAATGTTAAAATCAGAGCACTGGTTACCATAAGTAGCGACAATAATATTTTGTGCAAAACCAAAATGGCATAGATGTTAAAGTTAAAACTAAGTCATTTGACATCTGGATCACTGAAAGGGAGGTTGAAAGACTGCAGAGATGGCTTCCACTTGGCCCCCAATTTGCTGTGGGGCCTACATCAAGTTGCGCGATACCTCTGTTATAAAATCTGCAAAATGGAGATAACACTTCACGCTCCCCACCTCAGAGAGCCGTTAGAAGATTAGACACCAGAAAAGAAAATCCTCAAAGCCCTTTGAGTTTCTCATAAATATCAGACATGCAATGTACTAAAATACCAGCACCCCCTACAAAACTCCTAGACATAGGAAACAGATGCCAGCAATGCAACAGGGCCAGGAACTCACCCAGCATTAAATTCATTTAAGATCGGGAGGTGGTGGGCAATTCTGCCCACAGCTTCCAGTGAAAAGGTGGGGAAAATAATGCTGAAATTCAGATCTACTCAAACCAAACAAAGCAGCCGGGAATAGGAAAAGAACAGTACTTTTTGACAGATAGCCAATGAATCAAAAGAAGCAATCCTGACAAACAAAATTTCATATTTTTTGCTTAAAGGTCTAGATCTATGAGAAGACAATCAAGTGACATCACACTGGTAGGTTTTCACAAGTAGTAAAATCTCATATTAAAATAAATTTGGTTCCCCAGAAGGTTAAGTGTAATAATCCCTTCACTGTGAATAAAATTTAAGTGCAGAACAGAGTATTCTTAATCAATTTGTACCAGAAACAAAAGCCAAAATGAACTATACATGGCCACCTAAAAAAACAACTATTTAGGGATTTATCAGAAATTAAGACATTATTAAATATTCCTATGTCCTAAAATGTTCTGAATTATGGAAAACTTGAAATTGGTCAAGATATTATATTATACACTATTACATCAAATCCTTTTTGTGGGCCATATGTGAGATTAAAATTAAAAAGATGAGAAACATCCTACTCCTGGTTCTCATGAAACTCAGTCTAGCAAGCAGGAGACTTAGACACAAGAGAAAGAATACAGCGGGTCAGAGTCAAGTATAAACAGTGCTGATGAGGAAGAGATCAAATAAGTAATTACTTCTGCATGGAAAAGGAGAGAGGGGTACAGCTGGAGAAATTTTCAGAGACCCTGCACAACAAACACGGCTTCACCACATATAGAAGAAGGACAAGATGGCATTCTAGATAAGGAAACAGAGGCCCGTGTCTCAGTACATCCTAATCAAGTGAAGCACCATGGAGACAATCTGGAAGGGTATGAACTGCTAGGTCTTTGTGGGAGGGAGAGAGAAAGGGACAGAGCATCATCACAGGATGATATTTTTGAAAAGGGACTTAATTACTTTCTATAATGCAAGATGTGAGACTGAGGCCAAATGAACAGAGCAGGGGAGGCAGTGCCTGCCCCTAGCATGAGTCGGACTCTAGGGAATGGACAGCATTGCCGAGGCCCATTCTATACCTGTAAGTGAGGTAGGCAGAAAGCAATTCTGCTAAAGGGTATGACTAGCTTAACCGTGACTCAGGCATGGTCAGCACTTGGGTTTCTAGGAGAAATAGCAGGTGAGTAAAACACAGTGCAGTGGACTGAATAAGGGCCTCCGAAGAAAACAGGACCTAATGTCTGGAACCTGTCAATGTTACCTTCTACAGCAAAGATTTTGCAGACATGATTGTATTAAGGTTTTGAGGTGGAGAGATTATTCCAGACTATGCAGTTGGGCCCTACATTCAGTAACAAGTACGCTTATTAGATGGAGGTAGAAGGGGATTTGACTACAGAAAGAAGAGGAAAAGGAAATGTGACCAGGGAGGTAGATATTGGAGTGATGGAGCCACAAGCCAAGGAATGTCGGCAGCCACCAGAAGCTGGAAGAGGTAAGGAAGGTTCTCCTGTAGGACTGTGGTGAGACGGCATTCCTGCTGGCACCGAAATTTCCATTGTTTTAAGCCACCAAATTTGTGGCAATTTGTCATAGGAGTACAGGAAACTTATACACACAGTGAGCAAATAATCATCTCTCAGGTGCTCTTGGGTATCACTATCACCAGTCCTGATAAAAATAATTCAGATGGAAGGCACCTCAACTATCAAGGAGAAGCTTAAGTCCAAGCTGAAGCCTTAAAGGAAGGCGAGTTCATGGAACTGAGTAACTAGTCAAAATTTAGGCAATGGGACCCCAATAAAAGCGCAGAATAAGTTAATACAAGACAGATGAAAGAAATGCAAATCATGGCCACCAAATGATGACATGTAGGGAAGGAGAACCAGCTGTGAACACTAGTGGGAAAAACAGGAGAGATATAGCAACTCAGAGGACATCCCTGGGCCACCTAATTTCTGGTATAGGATAGCTGCTTCATTTTAAGTGCCCATTGGACTTGGGAAGAGGTATGAGAGGGATGGAAAACACGTACATGCATCCTGACTCAGGAACTGGATCAAGACTAGATCCTGAAATCGAAGATATCAATGGATCCAGGTGTGGGAAGACGACGGAAATAAGACAGATGGGACTTGGAGCGCTAAAGAGCTTCACTTGTGCTCTTCAGCCCATTAGGGAAATAACTTGATGAGATCTGTCTTGGGAGACTGGGAGCAGGATAGGACTATCCACAGTAAACTAAATAGCCCAGTAAGAAGGTAATTAACCCAGCCAAGACCAGATAGTAAGAACAGGGAAATGGAGAAGGATTAGAAAAATGTTTAGAAGACATGGCAAATTACTTGAATAAGGAATGAGTGGCTGGTAGGGCATGAGGGGAGCCGGTAAATGGCAATACCAATCTTTGAAGTACAAAATGTAAAAGAAGCCCGACTGGTGTAGCTCAGTGGATTGAGCGCGGGCTGGGAACCAAAAGGTCCCGGTTCGATTCCCAGTCGGGGCACATGCCTGGGTTGCAGGCCAGGTCCCCAGTGAGAGCCATGTGAGAGGCAACCATGCATTGCTCTTTCTCTCTCCCTTCTCCTCTAAAAATAAATAAATAAAATCTTTTAAAAAAATGTAAAAGTTTATGGTAGAACAGAAAGAAATGAGTTTGTCTTTGGCTCATGTTGAATTTAATGTATTGATGGGTCACATCAGGGGTGACAGCCAGAAGCTAAAAGTCCGAATGTCAAAAATATCTGAGATGTTTAAAAAAGCTGTCTGTGATGTACTCTTATCTTCCTCCTCCCGGCCCATCACTATGAAAGGAATCCAAAAATAACGTTCCTAAACTTTTAATAGCCTTAAAACAATATTTTGGAACCGTACCCATGCCACCCACTCGTAAGAAAAACCTTGCACTGGCAACACTTAAAAGTAAACGTATTAGAAACTTTCTAAGAGGAGGAAAAAATTTCTTACCATGAGCCGTTTCCCTTTTGGGCGTGTTAGCTTTGAGGACCTCTGGCGGACCGGACAGCAGCGGGCAGCCACGGATGGACCAGGGGCAGCCGAGAAGGCTGTTCAGGGAGGACAGCGCGATGACCTGATGGCGGAAAAGAAGGCGTAGTTTTGAAACATGCAGAGGATATCAAGTGAGACTCTGTCAGAACAGTAAATACACACTTACAAAGAGAAAACAAAGCCCAATATGTTACGGAGAAAACAGCCCAATAGACACCTGGGAAAAGAGATGAAGGAACACATTAATAAGGATACAGATTTATCTGGGGAAGAAAATGCATGCTATAAGTCAGTTATAGTCAGTATTCCTCTCCACCGAAACCCTCAGGTGTACAGTGCTCTCTTACCGAATCCAGCAGCTCTCCCTCTAAGCCCGTAATTTATCACGGCAAGCACCAGATGAAATGTGAAATCCCAGAGTAGACAATCTGGGAGGGCTGCCATGTGGGAAGGCAGCAAGGTTTAATGTGAGGGTGCAAAGGACTATGATATCATCCCTGTCCTCAGTCAAGGTACGTAAAGACAGGTAAGGTGCTTTAGCCCCACAATGGAGACCACTGCAGTGCAGAGGTGACAGTACAATAGCACCTCTATCTTAATAAGCTTTTAGACTAACAAGTACCCACAGCGAATAAATAAAAGGTCTAGTAAAATGGATGTAAATAAACAAACAAACATATGAGAAAATCAGGTCTTACTGGTAAGACGTATTATGAAAACACACCTATCACAGTGTCTGTTTAAGCTTTGAAGGTCACGAGAAGTCCTCACAGTACTGATATTCCAGAATGGAGGACTGTACCAACAGAAGCCCAGACACACCCCAAGTTCATCACACCACCTTACATCTGCATAGTACGTATGAATGCTGCCTCGTAACATCTCGTGTGATCCCAGGCAAAGCTGTGCATGGCTGACTCCCCTAAATTTTAACCAGGGATTCACTCCACAGGTTTTTATTTAGTGCCTAATATAGAAATCATTCTGAGGGGAAATACACACGTCAGTAATAATACCTATCCTTAGGGAGTTAAAACTGATTAAGTGAAAAATATAAAACATAGAACTATAAAAGTGCAAAGCATAATTTTTTTTAAAATGGACAGGTAAAAATTAAGTATTCTTCAAGGTAATAAATGAGAGACAGAGAAAAGAAGGTTATGAGTTTTCAAGTGGAAAAGTACATATGAAGAAAAAAGGACAGTCATGAACTGGAGTCCATGCGAAACGGATGAAAGATACATGGGTGGACACGTGGCGAGAGGAGCTACGAAGGACTGGGACAAAGGAAGTTAAGAGCGAGCCCGGTGTGATGGAAGTTATGCCATGAGCACAAAAAAGAAATTCTTGCTGCAGAACAGAAGATGCTAACGGCAGATGAGAGGCCAGATGAAGACGAGCTGACCGCGGAGCGCAGACTTTACTGAGAACCAGGCTGAGTGTTAGATCAGGAGTGAAACATACACCATATGCTCTAATCGGAAAGCTACACAGGGAAGACGGGACGGAACACTTTTGTCTTAAGGGGCTAGTTAGAAGGCTATTATAATAATCTAGGCAGGAAGCCATGAGTTCCTGACCAAGTAGGAAAAAGAAAAGATGAAAAAGAGATGGTGGGGGGAAAAAAAGAGTACTCATGAAGAAGAAAAAGATTTGACTGATTGTGTGGATAAAGAGGATAAAGGGTAGGGAAAGTTAAAAATTGTCTGGGATTAGTAACCAGAAGAATAAGGATGTCATTGCTAAGGCATTGGGAAGGAAGAAGGTGGACACAGTTTTAGAAATGGTTCTGTTTTAAAGAAATTGTACTTGCGATGGGGATAGTATAACTTGAATGCAATATCTTCTGCAGAGGAGAGAGCAAATGTGAGCTCTGCAGAGCGAAGATTCAAGATTAGAAATCGTCACTCTGGGAGAAACAAATAATAATATAGGCGTAGAGAAACCATTTAGAGAAAGAATCCAGGGCCTATGCGCTGAAAAGATTTTGGAGTTTCTCAAACACACATCACAGTTTCTGACTTAGTGGCCAACTATCAGGAAATATTCTAAACCAAAGAACTTGGAAATACTTCAGAGATGAGACTGGACTTATAGAGGGAACATATTTCTCAAAATATTTCAAAGACAAACATCTAACAAGCAAAAGTCATCCTAAAATATCAAACTATCAACTTTATGATTAGTAATGGCATTAAATAAAGTCCTGTGGAATTTAGCTACAAAGAAATTATGCTTAACTTATAACATGATTTTTAATCATTCAACAACATGACCAAAAAACAAAACAAAACAACCAAAGTCACCAGCAGGTATGCAGGGCCTGGTAATTTCAGGGCCCCCCTTTCCCCTCACCGTGACAACCACGGTAACAACCGCTGACAGACACGTTTGTGGTTTCTTAGGGCCATAAACACTGTGAAATGCAGTGTCGAAGAGCCACAGCAGGTTTCTCAAACTAGCAAGGGAAACTAAATGTTTACTCGGGTTGTTTTCGAGCTTCTGGTGGAGAACACAAAGCTAGAAGCCATTCCCACAGCTATACTGACAGAGCTCTGAGGCTTGCCATCAATTAGAGGAAAATGGCAGGGCTTCTGCATATAAATAAAAATGTAACAGTCATGTCCTATCTTCCAGGTAAAGATGTCCCAGAGATCTTGCAAACAACAGCAACGAAAATTACACTGCCCTCCTGCCTCGCTTCTCCCCCACCTGCAGTAACCCACCAAAAAGGAGAAACTACTTTTTCAAATAAGACAATCTAAAAGTAATGCCTAACACTTGTTATTCAATTGTTTCGTAATAACAGCTAACATCAAGGTAGTGCTTATTATGCTTCTGGTACAGTTATAAGCACTTAAATATCTACAAAATACCTATGCAGTAGGTACTATTATCACCAACCCCATTTTATTGAAGGAGAAGCTGAGGCCCAGCGAGGCTGAGTGAGTTGCCCCAAGTTACATCGTTAGTGTGACGTGGGGCCAGGACTGGAATCTAAGCAGAAGGACTGCAGTTCCTCACACTCTGGCCCCGTGCTGTCCGTCCTGTTTCTCAAATGCACGCTCCAACAGCACATGTCCTATTAACCCCAAAAAGTAAACTATTGTTGAAAGACAGTAAACATTGTCTATGACATAAGTGATTCTTGATTTTTTCAAAAATTTCCAAGAGTACCAGATACAAACAAACCAAAAGAAAATAGCAATACACACACACAAACACTTTCTAAGGATAGTTTAAATAAAAAGATTGCAGTTGGATGTAGAGAAACTTTTGACCATTTAGAGTGACCAAAGAAAAAGAGAATGAGTGATACTAGCAGACAAGTTAGAAATAGTCACTTCTGGACATTTTTTTTAAGTACTTCTGATTCGCATTTTTCTACTTTTTAAAGTCGAGTTTGGACTAAATGCGGTATATCTTTTAAGAAAATTACAGGATGTATTCTGTACTTCCCCCTCCTCATTTTTCTCCCATTTTTGCTGATTGTGGTCTAAATCTGTGTTTAAAAGAATTATACAAACATCTAGCACATGATCTTTGGTGAGCATGACAACTTTCATTAAAAATTGATGTTTCAAGCTGTATTTGTAAAGAATACATTTTAATTGAAGGTCTCTACAATAACTAGTTAATTGTATTTTTCATTCTGCCAACATTTTCTGGATCAAATGTTCTCATTTGGCCAATTTTACCTAAGACATTTACTTGCTACCCGATTTCAAAACATAGAGAATATGACCCTAAAAATAGCTGTTAAAAGGCAGAGAAGAAAACAACCAAGGGTTTATGGAAGAAATGCAGTTGTCCGTGTCATCCCATTTCAAATATGCCTAGAGGAGGGAACAGTTTTGGGATTCAATCTCCCATGATCCTGTGATAATCCAGAGTTGATAATGTAGAACACAAATATTAGGTATGTCACATGGTTCTACCGGACCAAATTGTCAGAATCGAGTTTTGAGAGCAAGATGCCAGAAACAGCATTAAAAGCTTGATCGATAGCTGCCAGAGAGACTGGAACGGCCTCAGCCCCACTGCGGCCTTATCTAGCACAGGGCCCTAATGAATCCCTTCTTCATCACGCAAGCGGTGTGGAGAACGCCGCAGGAAATATGGGTGCTGGTGCTTCTCTCTCCCTGGCCGCAAACCTCTTACATTCCTAATACCTGGTGTAATGCTGACGCCGGACAAAGGAGGAAAAAGACTTTTTCAAACTCGGTGTCAATAAGGAGAGCAACAGAAACCAGAAGCTCAGCATTTAAAATTTTAAAACTACTAAAAACAAAACAAAACAAAACCCTCAAAATTAGTTCCAGTAAGTGACTTTGGGATTACATGAAATTTTAGGACTTCTCTGTATTTTTAAAAAATTAGCTGCTTTGATCTATGCCTAAGAGAATTAAAAACTGCAGACTGACTTAATCAGTATAAAACTTTAAGTAATACTCTTTCATTATTGCCCTCTTCAGAAATGTTTCTTATTGCCTCACCCTGCAAGGAACGGTCTGAGCCAGTGCTTCCCAAACAGCATAAAACAGAAGTAGCATACAGGGTAGCTGTTCGCGGTATTCTGGGAACAAAGATGACATGCTCAGAGTCTTCCCTCTGGGGAACACACATAAATTGGTAAATTCAAGACTGAGAAATCTGTAGAAACTTTGTGAAGTGTTGCCTACATTTATTTTACCATGGAATGCATTTTCACGAGGAACCTCGTGGGATACCAGGACTGTATGGAATACAGCTTAGGAAAGATTGCTCTAACCTTCTGAGCTCAGCATTCAAGACTTAAGAATCCGACCCCAAATTACCCTTAATCACCATCAACATACATTCACAGCTCTGATGAGCAATGCAGATCTGATGTGCCAGTGTTCCCCCCACAGAAAGTCACCCCTCCACTCAAGTTCATGTCCTCCCCAGGTCCTGAACAGACATTTGCTACACTGCTTTATTTGGACCTTTCCCCGTGCTAGAATCTTCCATCTTTGACTCAATTTAACCCCTCGGCACTTGAAATAAAACCTCATCTCCTCTGGAACTCTTCCATATAATGGTGTTTTTCCTTTCCTCTGAATAGGTCACCCCAAATTAAATGGTGCTTGTTTGGGGCTGACCTCCCACCTGTATTACTAGTATCCTGCCTGTTCTTGAGCAGTAGTGGGGGACTGATGAAAAGCCCTCCAGCAGTGATTTAAATTCAAATGCCAGCTCCAGGTACTAGGTTCCTGGGGCAGTTTCCTCTCTGAGCGTCACTGGTTTCTTCATCCAACCATTGGGGATAAAATAACATCTAGTCCATTGTGCCGTTGTGAAGTTTCAATGGAGGTAACACCCAAGACGCCATTTCAACACCACTTAGTACAGAAAGCACACAATACACGTTAACTCTATTACCTCCGTGTGATCTAAGTAGAAGACTTACCCCAAACGCTGTGACTGCTGATAACCATGTTCCCTTCAATGCTATTCTATGCTGTCACATCAATTACTGTAAGACATATTGGCAGTCTCCTCGGTCAAATCATCACTAGGAAATCCATTAAGCAATCTGAAGTATAACTCTGTATTGGCATGTCTGCGGAAGTTGTATGTGTGTTACACTGTTACTTACTTGTCCATATTTACGTTTTTTACCTAAACATTGTTTGAGCATCATACACAATACCAACAGGCCAGTCCATGTAGAATCACTTTAAATGAAAGAAAGCGGTTTTTGTCTCCTGATGAAAGGAAAATGCTGTTAAAGCAAATCTAGATATTAATTGTTCCTTCACTTCATTTAAAACATTAACGAATGCATTGTGGGGAAAGGGGGAGAGTACGCATTTTTATATTATTATAGCTGAAAAACTCTTAAAATAACACATTCAAAAATTCATTCATTGTCAAATAAATGCAAATGAGTTTAATGAAGACTTCTTGGGTGTCGTCTGAGGAAAGATCTGAAACCCAAACCTACTTGGTGACATTTCGTTTTATCTGTGTCTTCTTCCCCATGTCTGTTTCCCAGTCTTCTCAAACTCAACATCGCTTTCTTTTCCATTGGTAGATCTCATGCTGCTCTCATGCCTTCTGAACTATCTTTTATTTTCACATTTTCATTAGGTGACTTGCATTTGTTGGAGTTAATTTCACATATTTTCAGTATTGTTTCTTTCTAAAAGTCAAGTCTCATTTCCTCCCCTCCCCTGCCCCCCCCCACCCCTTCAGCCTACCCTTTCTCTTGGAGAAGGATTGCTTTTTGGTATTTGATGCTGACGTAATAAAGTGGAAGTGGCAGAGTGTAGGCTGTAAACAAAGTCCATCTTCAAGTCATCTCGCTGGTCAACGCTGTTCGTGAACACACAGTCTCCTTCTCTGAAGATGGAAAGACTGGATTCCCACCCACCGCAGTCTCAGAATGGATGGAATGGTGAACACAAAAAACAAAACTAATTTCCTTTTACAAAATGTATCTCATTGTACACATGACACTACATATAAAATGTTACTCATTATATATGTAATACAGTGATAAAACATCATATACTTAATGATGATATAAGTGATAAAACATCAATACTTAATACACATATATAGAACCTTAAGCAATTTTACATCTTCTCTAATGAAATCTAGTGGCAATTATTTATTCTAACAAGTGAGAGTTTTTTTTTTTTTTTGGTCTGATTAGAACATCCTTAGTGTTATAAAAGTGCCCGCGTTTTGCAGGATACATCTTTGCCTGGTATACGAACGTGCCAAAGGGCCCAGAAATCCTAACATCTCATGCTTGACTTCCTGCTGCCATTGTTATTTCTATGTAGTAATATTTCATGGAGATAATCAGCACTATGTTAACTTTCCAAGCTATGTTTATTTTTTAAAGAATGGCATTTTTATTTAGACTTAGGGTTATATCTCTACCAAATTAAAAGAGCATAAGGTCATTTAGCTCAAGTTCCTTTCCTGCAAATGTGTGTGACCCACGGGGGAATGTGGGGACACACTCCCTGTCTCAGAAATTGACATAAAGCTGGCTCATCTTTGAATCCAACTAAAAGGGAGATTACTTAATGAAGAACTAAAGGATATAAAAATAAAAGGTTTAGCTCATGAACATTTTAAACACCGGAATTCAACATTAGCATGAGGCTTCAGCAAATATATGGGGAGTAGGAGCCACACTGTCTGCTTGCCCCTCTGCCCTGCTGTCTAACTGCTGCTGATGCCATTTGCTCACCACCCAAGCACAGGACCCCACCTTTGACCCGTGGACCCGCCAGTAGCTAAATGGAAAGGGTCTGGCACCACTTCGCCTTTCTTTATGGAAATCATTGACCTCGATTTTCATAATGAATCACTTCAGAAATGCATTTGTTTTGAAGTAATCCAGGAGAGAGAAGTCAAATTATTTTGAGATAGCTCTTCCATTATTTAACAACTCACCCAGGGTGCCAGGTGCAGGCCGAACTGCAAAGCTGATAGAGTTTTGGGGAGAATCTACTGAAATCATTTTCTGGCTTCTTTTTATTCACACAGAACACCTACAAAAGAGCTTACCAAAGCCTCTTCATCCCCAACCATCAAATCTATCACCCTAACCGCCCATCCCTCCCCCATGCCTCGTTCACCCTGCATCCCAGCACCCACCCTGCCCTGGCCCCTCCGCGGCACACCAGACCAGCGTTTCTCAAACTTGAGTAATCTACAAAAGTTCACCCATACTCCCAGCAGTGACCTAAATTATTCTACTAGATCTTCAAAATATGTACCCAAAACAACACAACTAGGAATAAACTCCTGAAGAATCTAAGTCCTATACAACTACAAAGCCAAAATAAATTGATAGGGAAAACTCAGGAAAAGCTACAAAACAACAAAATTTAACAATATTAGTTGAATATGTAGTTGAGGTCATGCTGCAAACCTGTCCTTGCAGCCTGACTATGGCACCCAGGCTACAGCCAACGACGTTCTTTGGCGCTAAGGGAACTTACGTTACCGGGACAGCAGGGCAGCTCAATTCTCTCACCACTTTTCTCTAACCTGTATCAGAAAAAGGTGTCATCCAGCCTAGACTTGGTAGAAGCTCATCACTTATTAATCAATCATTAGCCAGAATCAAAGACTACTACTTAGGAGGGGGCACAAGGAAAACACAGGCGCTGAAGCTCCCTGGGAAGGCTGTGTCACAGCATTACCTTTCGGATGATTCGGAATGTGTTTATGTAAGTTCATTGCTGCCTGCCGTCACAACAAAAACACCAAGTCGAAATGTCCTGGAGGGAAGTGAAGTCCCTGGGAGTACCAGCTCTGAGCGGAGGACCCCCGAGCCCAACGTCGGGCCACCTCTCCAGAGCCACTCCTCCACGCTCACTCTCAGGCCAGCTACCATATGGGAAAGCAATATGATGGATGGATTCCTCATGTGGAGCAAGGTCTTACTTTCCAAGATGCTCAGCATATAAAAATAAATTCTTGGAAGAGACCACAGTGTCTTTAATCCAAATAGTACATTTTTAACTCTAGAATCCCAAGCATGATGGATGAGGAAAGAGGAAAGGGAAAGGGAGAGAGGGGAAGGAAGAGAGATTTACTTATGAGAAGAGTTTTTAGGGAAAAATTGCTTAATTCTCATTGCTAATAACAACACAGTCCACATACACTTCCCTTCATTCCTCAGTCAATAGCATTTTGACTATCAATATCATTCCCCAAACAAATGCCAATTTATCTATGCCTGACGTCAAGTCTGCACAGACCTGGGTGCGCACACGCGCACACACACAGAGCAACCTACGTGCCACTCAGGTCCACACACTTAGTGACTCAGTAGCACCGGCCCTTCCCTTCTTTTCCTGTCCTAACTTCCTCTGGAAAAAGTACCAACGGGGCCCAAAAGGCAGCAGTGGTCCTGGAAGGAGAAATGTGTCTCTCGCTATCTGCGGCTGGAGGCAGAAACCACGCTGGAGGTGGGGGCAGAACAGTCCAGCCCCAGGAGGACACTCACGCTCTCTCACTCCAGAATGTTCTAACCTCAGGCCAGTAGGGAACGGCTACGCCCTCAACAAATTTAACTCGCTGCCCTTGTCACAAGGTCTACTGTGCGAGATTCATTTTGAAGCCTATACCTTTCAAGAAAACTAAACTGCAATAAAATTATCACAACAAATGGCAGTGGCACTACTAATAAAACAGCTAATGCTGGCATGTGTGATAAGGGCTTTACCTCGATTTTCTCATTTAGCTCCCGGCTTGGCGACATGTAACATTACCACAAGTGACAATGTTGTCACATTTTAAATACTTACACACAGCTACTCCCATAAGTTTAAACAGTAAAACTAGGCTCCTGAAAACATCATTAGCATGATCTGACACAGAAAGGCAACTTTTGGGTTCAGTGTATTATCCATTTACTCCTTTATAATCGACTTTTAAATATTTTTGTATTTATAATAGTTAATAATTTATGACACATGTAATAAAGAACTTTTTTAAAAATGCCAACACTGTGTTAGTCGGCCAGGGCTGCCATAATGAAGTACCGAAGACTGGGTGTTGTACACAACAGAAATATAGTTTGTCACCGTTCTGGAGGCTGGGAAGCCAAGAACAAGGGGCCCACAGGGTGCGGTTCTTTGGAGGCATCTCTTCCCGACGTGCAGGGAGCCACCCGCTGCTGCCTCCTCCATGTGTTCTCCTCTCTGTGCCTGCGTGTCCGTGAATCTCCTGTGTGTGCCCACGTGTCCTCTCGTAAGGACACCCTGTTGAATCAGGGCCTACGCTAAAGGCCTCATTTTAACTCAGTCATCTCTTTAAAGATCTTATTTCCAAATACCATCCATTACATGATGAAGATTGGGACTTCAACATGAATTTGGGAGGAATACAGTTCAACTCGTAATAGACACCCATATTCCATATCACTTAAAGAAACTGAACATGTGCAGCCCCTCTGTGGGACCCTCCCACACCAGAATTCTTGTCCCCCAAGGGTAACCATTGTTTTGATTTTTGTTTTAGATTTCTTAATATCTTTACCAACTATATTTACATGTTTTAAAAACTTTACTCTTCTCAAACAGAACTACTGAAAGCAACGAAACTTCCTCTAAGTAGGGTTTTAGCTGCATCTCCCAGAGACTCTTATATATTGAGTATACTTTATTATCATTTCAAAATATTTTCTCTGACCTATGGCTTATTTAGAAGTGTGTTGTTCAATTGTCAAATGCGAAGGAATTTTCTAGATGACTTTTTATTATTAACTACTAATTTACTTTTGCTTTCATCAAAGAACATATTTTATGTGATTTTAATCCCTTTTAAATTCTAGCGACTCATTTGATAGTTCATCATATGGTCTTGCATTTGGAATTTAAATAATTTTAATAATAGCATAATTTAATATAGCTACATTCACTGTGGTTATGTTTATTCAAAATATCAGTCACTCATAGGACTGCTTAAGTAAGTAGAAGCAAGCTAAAAACAAATTTCATTTAATTAAGTGAAAGTTTGACTACTACTTGTGGAAAATTGACAAAGTACTTATTTTTAGGGGCACAAGTATCTTTTTTTAACTAACGTGCTGACTAACACAGACTCAAGATTGTATACCAATATCTTAGAATTACACCATTTTTAACAAATAATACAATGTCTAAACCAAATACTAACCCTTTCCTCTACCTCTAGGAGCATGCACTGGGTGATATGAAGAGATCAAGAAATTATCTTGAAATTTATCCTACAGTAAATCAAACTGGACTAGTATTTGAGATTTAAGAAATCTCAAATCCCACATCCAAGTTTACATACAGGGTTGTAGTAAAGGCTAAAGGGAGCCAAGTGCCAATGGAAGATAATTTCCCTTTGGGTGGGGGGCGCACAATGCGATACGCAGATCATGTATCACAGAAACGTGCACTTGAAACCTATATGATCTTATTTAACCAGCATCGCCCCAATAAATTTAATTTTAAAAAGTTTAGATATAAAGATTATATACTGTTAAAAAATGCAAACCTTCTCAGGTCCTTTGCCCATTTTTTAATTGAATTGGGTTTTGTTTTGTTTTGTTTTGTTTGGTATTGAGTTTTATAAGCTCTTTTTAAATTTTGGATATTAAACCCTTATCAAATGTATTGGTGAAAATGTTTTCCTATTCAGTGCATTGTCTTTTTATTTTGTTGATGGTTTCCTTTGCTGTGTAAAAACCTTTTAGTTCAATGTAGTTCCATTTGTTTATTTTTCCTTTTGTTTCTGTTGCCTGAGGAGATATATAAAAAAATACTGCTTGCTATGAGCAATATCAGAGATTTTACTGCCTATGTTTTCTTCCATGATTTTTATGGTTTCAGATGTGACATTTAAGTCTTTAATTCATTTTGAATTTATTCTTGTGTATGGTATAAGAAGGTGGTCTTTCATTTTTCTGCATGTTATCTGTCCAATTTTCCCAACACCATTTATTGAATAAACTATCATTAGCCCATTTTATGTTTTTGCCTCCTCTGTCAAATATTAATTGACTATAAAGCCATGGGTTTATTTCTGGGTTCCCTATTTTGTTCCATTGATCTATGTGTCTGTTTTTATGCTAGTGTGATGCTGTTTGAATTACTATGGCCTTCCAGTATAGTTTAATATTAGGTAGTATGATTCCTCCAACTTTGGTCTTCTTTCTCAAGATTGTTGTTGCTATTTGGGGTCTTTTGTGCTTCCACATAAATTTCTGGAACATTTGTTCTAGTTCTATGAAATCCATTATTGGTATCTTGATAGAAATTACATTGAATTTGCAGATTGCTTTGGGTAGTATGGACATTTTAATGTTGTTAATTCTTCCTACCCATGAACATACAGATCGCCAATAGACATATGAAAAGATGCTCAATGTCACTAATCATCAGAGAAATGCAAATTAAAACCACAATGAAATATCATCTCACACCTATCAGAATGGCCATCATCAATAAATCAACAAACAAGTGCTGGAGAGGATGTGGAGAAAGGGGAACCCTTCTGCACTGGGTGGGAATGAAGATTGGTGCAGCCACTGTGGAAAGCAGTATTAAGTTACCTCAAAAAATGAAAAAATGGAACTGCCTTATGACCCAGTGATTTGACTTCTGAGAATTTATCCAAAGAAACCCAAAACACTAAATGGAAAGAATATATGCACCCCTATGCTCATTGCAGCGTTATTTACAACAGCCAAGATTTGGAAGCAGCCCAGTGTCCATCAGTAAATGAGTGGATCAAACAGCTATGGGACATTTACACAATGGAATACTACTCAGCCATAAAAAGGAAGAAATTTTACCCTTTGTGACAGCATGGATGGACCTGGAGAACACTATGCTAAGTGAAACAAGCCAATCAGAGAAAGGCAAATACCATATGATTTCACTCATATGTGGACTCTAACGAATAAAATAAACTAATAAACAAAATAGAGGCAGGCTCACAGACAGAGAGCAGGCTGACAGCTCTGAAGAGAGGTTGAAGGGTAGAGGAACGGAGCAATAAAGAAAAGAACGCATGGACACAGACGACAATGTGGTGATGGGGGGAGTGCAAGAGGGTATAAGGGGGATAAATGGCAATGGAAAATATGCAATAAAAATAAAGTATTAAAAAATGTGAACTTTTTGAAAGGTTTCCAAATACATTCTAAGAGAAACAAGCATACAAAACTACTTTTATATTCCTAAAAGTACTTTAAAATATATTTTTAAAAAATTTAACTGAAAAAACATGTCCTGGCTGGTGTAGCTCAGTGGATTGAGTGCGAGCTGGGAACCAAGTGGTCCCAGTTCGATTCCCAGTCAGGGCACGTGCCTGGGTTGCGGGCCAGGTCCCCATGAGGGCCATGTGAGAGGCAACCATACATTGCTGTTTCTCTCCCTGTCTTTCTCCCTCCCTTCCCCTCTCTCTAAAAATAAAAAAATAAATAAAATCTTTAAAAAAAATTTAACTGAAAAAACAAATATTCAATGTTTATATCTTACTGTAGGAAAAACCATTTAGTTAAGTACAGTTTCCCCATAGCTATTTAAATACCAGGATTCAGAAGTAAACCTTATTTGGATGAGTTTTTGGACAAAGAGTTGACCTATATAACTTAATTTTTAAAAAATAAAAAAGATAGGCAATATCCTCGAAGGGGCTAAAAATGGTTTAAAAGTTTCAGCCTGGGGATAAACATGAACTAGAAGAAGCACCAATGTTTCCAAAATACTTATATCACATAGCTAAGTAGAGAGGACTTTTAATGTCTAACCTTTAAACTTCTTTAAAAATGAATTTCCATGAGTGCTATATGGAAATAGCATACTCTAAATTTGGAAGTCATCACGGTCACTACTCACATGTTTGCGATCACCCTTTAAAGTAAGATTCCACAGATGCAGCAGCTTCTGGGGTCGCTGCGTTCCAACATGCCATTAGTAACATTGCATGCATAGACTTAGACGGTACTCGGTACTCACACAGGTTCAAAACTCCCTCTGCTGAGCCTGTGTTAATGAAAACTCACCCTCCCAAAGATTCTTCTGGAACACTGTGACAGAAATCTTGCATCAGAGCCAGAAAGCAGCCTCCTGCAGATCTGCAACTGTACATTTTTCAGGCATTACATTAGATTTACTTGTACAGTTCTCTATTAAAATGGTTTAAATTCCAACCAAGCCTTGGGAAACAGAGCACACAGTATCTTGAGCCTTTCCACAGCATCTGGCACTGGGACTGGAGTGGTCAAATAAAACAACCAAAGGAGCCCCAACTCCCGTCTTGGAGGGGCAAACTAAGCCTCACCATGGGATCGAGGGGCAAAGCCTTTTGTCATTGATTGTGAAATGTTCTTATGACAATTATGATTTTACAAAATTAGGTTTTGGATATAGCCTGCAGGTATTTCCTTATTACATTCTGGATGAATTCACCTTTATGGCTAATTCCTGTCAAAATGACAAAGGACAATTGATTTCTTTTGGTGAGATCTCCTTATCAATGGAAACATCTAGGGACTGATTGATGGGATGTTAGAGGAAAGGACCATTAATTGATTTGTAATAAATAAAGCAAAATTTCCACTTATGACTAGAGATTGAAAAAGGCAGCTCCTTTTTCCTTGGTAAATGTTTTTAATCTAAAATGTATAAAGCAGTCCAACTCAACAATCACTCGACTTATTAATATAACAGCTTTATTAAAGCAATTCCCACTGACATGGCCCAAGTTAAAGGCCACTCAGCACAGTCATCATAATATTAAATAAGTAAAGATTTAAAAGTCACATGGAAAATGTCATTCAAAGTTACACTGTGGTGTAATGGAAAACCCTGCCACTCTGGAATCAGATGATTCAAATTCCCGCTTGGCCCTTGTTAAACATTTCACTAAAGTTGTCTGATCCTCAGTTTTCTCATTTCCAAAAGTGGTAAACCCCTACTTTGCAGAGTAATTGTACTAAATGAGGTAATAAATGTAAAATGTCTGACACATACCAGAGAATATAACTGCAAACTAGCTAGTTTTATTAGTATTATTGCTTTGAACAAAACTTTAAGAGCAAAACCACTTTATCATTTGTCTATGCCCTTATTAAACTAACAGGGCCAAGCAAAATTTTCATTTAATGGGTTTCTATCAGGCTCTTCTTTGCTTACAAAAGTCCAGCATTTTTTAACAATAAAATTGTATTATTACAATATCCTTAACAACGTATCTGCTTTTTATGTTGTTAGTTTTGTTTTCACAAGGGAATCGAAAACAACACTAGATTTTAAAATGCATTTGTAATATTTAGGCATACGTTTCTAATTACACAGATTTTAACTATTCTGAACTTAAAGTTTAAAATGGTAAACACAGTTCATGGCTGCTCGGGATTTACCATCACCTTGGTAAAGACCAGATGAGCCAATGTGACTGCAACCTGGACTCAGACAAAAAGTTGATTGCTCTTGAATTTCCCTCTTGTAAATACTTACAGGGAAAGAATTGGTGCCAGAAGATTGGAGATGAAGAAAATAAAGTACCCGCTTTCAAACGACAGGAAAGAAAAACGTACAGAGAGAACCCCGACACTACACACCACCAGTGCACTTACTGTTGATCCTGGACAAGATCATTGGCCAATTGTTAAAAGAATGGCTTGTGACAACTCAGAAAAGAAAATGAAAATACTGGCACACAATGTGGGCTCAACAGGGACACAAAAACCGCATGTCCCTCTCTGACAAGGTTAGTAGGCTACCAGATCAGGGAAGTACGCTGTGTAAAATATATTTGAACTTGAGTAAGAAATCTAACAAAGGTTCTCATGACAAAGTGCAAGATGTAAAAATATAGGCTGAATGCGAGGGTACTTTGTCACACAAATAAACATTGGGACCAAATGGCACAGCATCCAATCACTGCCGTTCTGTGGAAGGTCCCTAGAAATGGTGTTTTGTTCCTTAGTCCTGTTGCTTCACTATTTTTTTTAACCAATGACCTGGAGGCAGCCTAAGAAGGAATACTTATCACATTTTAAGATTGCTAAATAAAAATGAATATTTGTGTGATGCATTATTTCTCTACCCTAATACCTGCATGCACTGTTACTCTTTATCTTCACAACTATTCATTGAGGGAGTTTAAACATTTTATTTTCTATTTCACAATTGAGAAAACTGAGATGTTATAGTTAAATTACACATTTTGAATAGTAAAGCTAGAAAAATTGTAGAGCTAGGATATAACTCCCACGTGAAGTGGGAGGGAGAAAGGAAAATATGTCTCTGACTGACCCCAACATGGGTAATGAGGCGGAAAAGGTACCTTGACTACAGATCTGCACACTGTGTCCAGGACCCGGAGAAGCCAACAGAGACGGCACAGGAGACAGAGGAGGGCAGATCCGAGTGCAGCTCCCACAGATGCACGTAGCCACGTGTGCCTGGCTCCCTGCATCCGTCTTCAGAGCGTGGAAACTATCTGCGCTTTCCCTTCAACCTCTAACAACTTGCATGCATTTTTCTTGTGCCCAAGCTTAACTAAGAACCACGCAAGAGAATTGAGTGAGAAAGGGAGTCTGCAAATTATAGTTTTAGTTTAACTAAGTTGGTACAATACAAAGTCACCATAAATGGAAACTTGATAGATTTCTGACCGATACAAACATGCGAGGTACCCAAAGACTAAATGGAGTTGGGAAAGTAGCGGAAACTCTGTCATCAGCTATACTCACTTCAGATGACATTTGGAAGAAATGTTATCAGTCTAAAAGTGATTCATATGTGATACTTAAGATCCTTTCCCATCTGGGAGAGTCTGGGATAACATTATTCTAGTATAAAGTATATGATGTTTAAATGAACTACATGCCCACAGTTTGGACATGTAGCCATTATAGCATTATATGAGAGGGAACCCACCCCCCAAAAAACACAACGAATTATCTGTTGGAGGACAGGCCCTTGTAGTATAGGCTTCCCCACTAGGTGAGTGTTCTAGGAACCCATCTGTGTCGGTGTGCCAGTTGGAGGTGTTGTGAGAGGCTGAGTTCCACTTCAGTGAATTTTTTTTGAGGATTCGATGCGGTTGCCCATTTCATGATGGATGATTTAACAGTGCACCTGCCCACACCAAGCTGACCATTCAGCAGTTTTTGACCAAAAATGGCATGACCCCTGTGCCCCACCCTCCCTATTCACCTGACCTCACCCTGGGGCAATTTTTTTGTTGTTTTCCTGGATGAAAAAAAGTCCTCAAACGGAAATGTTTTGCTGCTGATGAAGAATTAAACAAAAAATGGCAGAAGTACTAAAAGATATCAAAATCAACAAGTTCAAAAACTGTTCTGAGCAGGAAAAGAATGTCTTGATAGCTGTATTGCATCAAATGGAGAGTACTTTGAAAGTGACTAAAGTTTAAACATGTAACAATAAAAACACAATTTTTTATAAATAAATTCCAGTGTTTTTTTGAGTCCTTCCTCATACAAAAAAAAAAATCCACAGAACCTGAAATCCAGAATTATAAGTTGTAGAGTTCATTTGATAGTGATTTATAAAATTCAAAAATGTTTACGATATCCATAAAGGAATAGAATTCCTTTTACATTCTAGTGCTATGTAGTCCAGACTCCCAACCACATGGGGAGCACCTGCGAAAGGTATATCATTGCTTGGGATATAATATGGAAAACCCAACAGTGACTTCTCTGATATAGAAGGGTAGAAATGTGGGCACCTTCCCAGGCTTTCAATGCACTAGGGCTGAAGCTAAAGCCCTCTTCTTCCTCCTCTACTCCTTCCAATGAAACTCTAACAGGCAACATCTTTTCTTTCTCCTGCTGGTTCCCCCTGAAGTAGACATGAGAGTCTGATATAACGGGAGGAACAGTCATTGAGGCAGCTTGCATCCAGAACATTTAAATCCTGCCAGGGGGCCTGCTCCTAGTTTTCATCCTGATCAAATGCCGCCGAGCCTGGACTTCCAAGATCCAAGGCAGGAGATACCACATCCAAGTCAACCAAATGGATAGTTATGGCAGCCTACCAAAACAACAACAAAAAGCATGAAAAATTCTCCAAATCACGGAGGAAAAATCCGTATTTGAGCATATGCTCAACTGTCTAAGCCAATAACTTCTAAACTTGTAAAGGCGTATATGCCCTTTGGCATCTAAATATCACATTCTTGATTCAACTTTTATATCACAGCTTCTCCTTATCCAACTAATTCATAGCTACTGAAGTTTCTGCCTCACAACATCTCAACTTCAGAACTTTTTCAAACTGTTTTACATGTTAGATGCCATCTTGCTTTTCATTTTAAAATGTTAACCCCTTCTTCTGTTTCTGACCCTTCCTAGTAGTTTTCTTTGTCCCAGCTTCCTGGGATCAACGACCAAAGGTAAAACTCATTCTATAAACAGATACAGTGGGTAGGACGAGGATCTAACTTAAATCAACACTGCCAAAGGCTAGTTTGTGATATTTTCCCACAAGATTTGGTTTAACAGCTTCCACTGAAGCAGTGCACATGCCTCCTGCTGATGGCACTGCACCAGCTCATGCCATGTGTATAGGAGTCACCAGCTAATGCATTCCATGCCAGCGAGAAGCTGTAGATTAATGAAATTCCCTACCAGTGCTGCAGACAGGTCCACAACTTTATTTCTTTTAAGATGATATAAATGCATTTCAGACTCTGAGTTTATGGCCTGTGCTGATTTTTCTGAAGGCTCAGTTACGCCCACCAAGACAACATAACATCCAGGCAGCCACCCAAGGGCAATGTGAGGAGGGTTTTCTGATTATGTCATCAAACAGGAAACCTCGCGGAGGATCTGGGATTAATGTATTTTCCACTGGAGCTGAAAGCAGGCAGGATGTAGCCACTGGAAGGGAGAGAGGGAGGAGGAAATGTTGGTGGGGGTGGAGGTCGTTTCTTTACTCTGACATTTAAAGAAATCCCTCGTATTTATTTGCATCTGAAGCCTCCAAGCAAATAAAGATTTTAAAACTTCAGTAGAATGTGGTAATAAGCAAATTATATT
Organism: Micronycteris hirsuta; assembly: GCA_004026765.1. Taxonomy (NCBI): domain Eukaryota; kingdom Metazoa; phylum Chordata; class Mammalia; order Chiroptera; family Phyllostomidae; genus Micronycteris; species Micronycteris hirsuta. The sequence continues at coordinate 44,403 of PVJI01005580.1, forward strand.
AGCACTGGATAGGAACACACCCCACAAAGAGTTTCTCTAAACCATGGCACCATTCTTGCTCCAGATGGCACGGAAAATAATTTATAAATGACAAAAGTTCAATGGGTGTATGGCAGCTGTTCGGTTCCAGCTCTTTGGCCACCCACTTCAGTAGAACTGAAAGCTTTCAATCAACTCTTGTCTCTCAAAGGGCCTTCAAACAGCATCAGAACATGTGTACAATATGTTCTCAGAAAGTAGCTGGCCAAATATGAAAAATTAGAAAATCAAGTTAAATAGAAATAGAAACTACAAATACATACTGTGTTCTCCAAAATCCATAATACCAAGCAGGGGCTAAGAACAAAGGATTTCAAGTTTTCAAACATTGCATGATTTCCATTTTTCCTTTCGTATGTACCCACCGCTTCCTTTCACACAGAACGAGGGGCATCTAGAATTTTCACAGTACCATTTTAATAATAAATAGTCACTACTTTGCTTGCCTCTCTCCCTTCTTTAAGAAGTTCTCTAAACTCCTTACATTAAGAAAGTATTCCAGCCTCACATAGGTCAGCCACTGCTTTGAAACCTACAGTCACCCATTTTCTATTTCCATTCTGAGCCTCCAAACAAGGCAAACATGTTAGGACCACCACAGGGCAAGATCACCATTTTCTGCAGCTGTATTCAGGAAGGGTGGTTCAGTTGCTGATCAAAACTAGGGAAATCATTCACAAAAAAAGGGAAGGTAAACCGAAATGATTCTATTAACTAAATTATTTCTGTTACTTAGAACTAAACTGGATTATAAAACAAATACAACCTAAACAATTTGCCAATCTCAAAAGGGCCAACCAATTTCAAGCATGGCAAGCACAGGAGCTAAGGTTATGATTTAAGCAGATAAAACTCTTAGGATAGTAAATATTGGGAAGTCATATGCTGAATCAATTCTTTGGCTCGCACTCTTCATTGACTACGGAGGCTTTCCAAGTGTTACCGGGGCCAGGTTTGAATTGGATAGAATGTGGAAGGATAATAAACAGCTGACACTCTTGTCCGCTCCCAAACACAGGAAGCTAAGATTACATCACCGAAGGCACCAACACACCCACGCACTCCTGCTTCAAGTCCACTCCATAAATAGAGTTCTGAACGGAGGCGTGTTGCCAGGGCACAAGAGGTGAGTAACATTTCCTTCACCTTTATAATATGCATGGGGACTGGTTAAAAAAGAAAAGACAGAACAACGCCGTACTAAAGCAAAAAGTATCACATTAAGCTAACTTACAGCAAATAATTTTAGGTGAAGATGTTTATAATCATAAAAGATTTTAAAGAACAACAAGCACCGGTTGAAAATAAATTGTTCTCCAAGTTCACTTTCACAGAAGCCTTGGAGGTATGTTTGTTTGTTCAGTTATTTTTTTTTAATTACCATTGAGCTAATTCTTCAGTTTGTGAATTATTTTTATATATGGTTCTACTCGTTAATAAATGAAAAACATAAAAATTAGAGAAAATTGGTCACATATTGTATACTTGGAGGGAGCAAGATCAAGAGAAACTATTTAAAGCCAATCATCTTCTGTATCTTTTTTTTAACACACATTTTCTACATTTCCTAGCTCTTACTAGGGATGAAAAATCAGAAATTCAGAGTAGAGTTTTATTCTCAAATAGTAAAGGTATTTGGACACCTACCCACAGCTGGACAGTAGACATAAAGATCTGGCAAGTGTTATAATTATTCTGAAGGTACTATAAGGATTAAATTTCATACCCAAGAAATTTTATTCACTGTGCAAAATATCTCTAGTTAAACAAATTATTCAAAACTCGAGACTGAATACGTTCAATCAAGCTGTCAAAGAACAAGGATCTGTTGTCTCTTTTCTCTGCCTCAAGGAACTTGGACAGACAGCCACTAGACAGTGTGCGGAACTCCCTGCGGCCTTCGGGAGTGAGTTTCTGTAGGGCAATCTCTTGACTACAAAATGAACTTAAACAAGTAGTTCTGTAACTTAAGACTCTGTGTTAGGATGTTACACCAAATTAGTTCGAGTCTGTGGCTACTCCTTACCAGGTCCACTCACGAAAGATACAACCAATCAAAACCAGCAGGGCAATGATTTAATATAATTATAGTTATTTAGAATACCAATTATAAAACAAGGTAAAATTACAGTGGTCAGTGTTATTACATATATTAAAGCAAACAACATAATACATAGCTAGCTATGTGGAATTAGAACCCTGTATCAGAGTTTACAAAGTACACTACCCCTACCAATCCCTACTGGCTTGAAGATCTGGCTACCTTTTATGGCAACAATCTAATTCATACTGTCTTAATCCAAATAAACAGATTATTAAAAGCAGATCATCACCACCCTCTTCAAGACTTAGCATTAAGTTACAGTAATCAAGACAGTGTGGTACTGGTGAAAGAATTGAAAAATCAAGCCCTGGCTGGTGTAGCTCAGTGGACTGAGCGCGGGCTGGGAACCAAAGGGTCACGGTTCGATTCCCAGTCAGGGCACATGCCTACGTTGCAGGCCAGGTCCCCGTGAGGGCCATGTGAGAGGCAACTATACATTGCTGTTTCTCTCCCTGTCTCCCTCCCTTCCCCTCTCTCTAAAAATAAATAAAATAAATAAAATCTTTAAAAAAAATGATGCCATTCTGTCATTACAAAAAAAAAAAAAAAAACCAATGCAACAGAACAGAGAGCCCAGAAGTAAACTCCCATAAATATAGTTAACTAATCTTTGACAAAGTAGAGAAGGAAATACAATAAAGCAAACATAGTCTCTTCAACAAATGGTACTGGAACAACTGGTCATCGACATGCAAAGAAAAAAAAATCTGGACACACACCTTATACTCCTCACAAACATTAACTCAAAATGGATCACAGACCTAAATGTAAAATGCCAAACTATAAAACTTCAAGAAGATAGGAGAAAATCTAGGTGATCTTGGGTATGGCAATAAATTTTTAGATACAATGCCAAAGTCACAATCCATAAAAAAAATTAATAAGCTGGACTTTAAAAACTCAAAAACTTTTGTCCTTTGAAAGACAATGTCAAGAGAACGAGAAGGCAAGCCACAGGCTGGGAGAAAATATTTGCAAAAGACATATCCAGTAAAGGGCTGTTATCCAAAATATACAAAGAACTCCTAAAACTCAACAATAAGAAAACAACCCAATTAAAACAATGAACGGACACCTCACAGAAGAAGACAAACAGATAGTAAGTAAGCACAAAAAAAGATGCTCCACGTCCCACGTCATAAAAGAAATGCAAATGAAAGCAATGAGTTAACACTACACACCTACTAAAGTGGCCAAAATCCAGAACGAGGACACCACCAAGAACTGCCGGGCTGCGGGGCAACAGAAACTTCCAAACGTTGCTGGTGGGGGTGCAAAATGGTGCAGCCGCTTTGGAAGACAGTTGGGCAGTTTCTTATAAAACTAAAGTCTTCTCTTACCATACAGCAGTGGTGCTCATTGGTTATTTACCCAAAGGGTTTTAAAACTTATGTCCACATAAAAAACTGCACACAGATGATTAGAGCATCTTTATTCATAACTGCCAGAACTTGGAAGCAACCAACATGTCCTTCAGCAGGGACATGGATGAAGAAATTGTGGTTCATCCAGACAATGGACTACTACTATTTGTGGTTAAAAAGAAATGAGCTATCAAACCATGAAGAGACACCGGGAAAGTTAGACGGATATTACTAGGGGAAAGAAGCCAATCTGAAAACGTAATACTACCTGATTCCAACTGTAGGGCATTCTGGAAAAGGCAAAACTATGGAGACAGTAAAAAGATGAGTGCTTGCCAGGGATTGGAAGGGTGGAGAGAGATGAAAAGGTGGAATGCAGAGAATTTTTAGCGCAGTGAAAATACTCTTTGTCCCGTAATGATGGATACACATGATTACACACCTGTCCAAACTCATAAAACACGCAACACCAAGAATGACCAGTGAAGTGACCTATGGCCTTTGGGTGACAATGATGAGTCATGGTAGTTTTATCCGTCGCATCAAACAGCCGCTCCGGCGGGTGACACTGATAACGGGAGGCTGTGCACGTGTGTGGCAGAGGCACACAGGAGGTCTCTGCGCCTGTCCCTAAACTTTGCTATGAACCCTACCCTGCTCTAAAAAAATAGTTTTCCTTTTTAAATTAGCATAAAAACAAATAAAAGTCTTTTTTTAAAAAATCATTTCAAAGACCCTAGGGCATGACTGTCGAACAGAACTTTCTGGAGTGATAGAAATGCTGTATGTCCACACTTCCCAACCTAGTAGTGCCTAGTCCACTAATCTGTGGCTACTACGTATTTGAAATGCAGCTGTTGTGACTGAGGAACTGAATTTTTAGCTTCCTTTAACATTAGATTTTATTTTAAATTTAAATATCCTCATGTGAATAGTGACTACATATTGGACAGCACAGCTGTAGAAATCTCACTCAGTAGAAAACGAGTCCTTGCATGAGCCCTGGTTCAAAATTCTGGAACAGAAAAATAATTTTGCAACTGGAATTAAACTTCAGTTTTAAAAGACCAAACACGTAACGGGCTCTAAGGTAACTAACTACTTTAGGAACCAAGGTAAACCGAGGTAAAAACTGATAGGAGGTATTAACCTAAAAAAGTCTGTATTCTAAATACTGTGTCTGCAATTTAAAATATTTTAAGATAAAATAGTAAGTATTAAAGTATAGTATTTTCCCATACAATACTACAATTTGCAAAGAAAAATACATTTTTCTTTATTTATTGTAGGCAATACATTATTGTAAAAATGATTACCAGGTGCTCCATGATGATTTTAGGAAAGAAAAGTACAACTGAAAAAATACTCATTTTACACCATTGGTATTACTCACCCCTAATTTTAAGACTAAGATGATAGAAAAGGCCTCTGTCTAGCACTTTGCAATTTGCATTCTTGTGCCTTGATAGACATAACAGTGGGTTGATTTTGTCAGGTGTAAACAGTGTTTTCACACTTCCAAGAGAAGTGTGCCTTCGTTATTATTCCACATTTAATTAAGTCATAACAGCAGAAAAGATCCGGTAGTGAGTTTCAGCGCACACGTTATACACAGCTCACCACAGAGAGAGCTAGACCTCAGCCTGCACATGATACTCCCGGCAGAATATCTGGTATGGAGAGAAATGAGTCCAGTGGAAACAAGTCTGGATCAGCGGTCAAACAATTAGACACACTGGACAGTGAGCCTACCAGTCTCTGTGTGACTATGGGGAAGTCACTTCTCTTAAACCTCAGTTTTCTTAACTGAAAAATGGAGATAATAATACTGACTTAACACTAAGTCGATCCTGGATGTAAGGCCCTGCACATAGAAAGCAAAGAATAAAATATGTTCATTAGTCATCTTATGATAATAAGATTATCTTTGGCTACTTCAAGTTATTAAGGCTGTGGGACAGTTACCACCCTAGTTCCAACACTCTCTTGGCCATGTCTGGACAGGTAGAATCCTATCATCCAGGTTTCGGGTTTTTAAACTTCATATCATACAGAATGAGGAGTCCCTTTCATGCATCCTATTCATTTCCGGATGATCAAAGACACTGCTGTCTTTAACACAGAGTAAAGAAACAGTCTTTACAATTCTTATAAACATACTGTTTCTATTTCTTCTGATGTTGCCGACACTAGTTTTTCCTTTGGAGGAGAGATTAATGAGGCTGGTAGTGGATACAGAGTCATAGGTTCTGAAAAATGCTAAGCTGAAGAGACCTTAGAGACCATCTCGCCTCATTCTCTAATTTCGTTTTTTGTAATCTAGACCCTGGGAGAGTGAACTACTTGCCCCAAATATCTGAGAAATTCTATTTCTGCGATCTTCCTATCATACAACATTGCATCAAAACTTGACATTGGCCCTGGCCGGATGGTTCAGTTGGCTGGGGCATCGTCCCATGCACTAAAAGTTTGCAGGCTTGGTTCCCAGTCAAGGCATATACCTACGTTGTGGGTTCAATCCCTGGTCTGGACGCCTATGGGAGGCAACCAGTCAATATTTCTTTCTCACATCGATGTTTCTCTCTCCCTTCCTCTCTCTCTAGAGTCAATAAACATAAGCATCAGGTGAGGATTTTTAAAGGGTTCAGATCAGTATAAGGGTTCAGAGTTAGATCTCAGAGGTTCTATGAACCTGGTGTCCATTCATTGGAACTTTTAAAGTGATGATCGTAATAATTAAATTATAGAAAATGATAATGTGGATCCAAAAAATGAATACCAACCATTGTTATTATTAAGGTTATACTTAAACTTTTAAAGCCTTTTTACTTTTTTCTTTTTATTCCTTTTATTATTTTTTCCACATTTTTATTGTTGTTCAAGTACAGTTATCTCCATTTTCCCTCCACTGCTCCCCCCCTCGACCTCAGCCATCCTCACCTCCCTCCCTTGATCCCACCTCCCTTTGATTTTGTCCGTGTGTCCTTTACACATGTTCCTGACAACCCTTCCCTCTTTCCCCCCATTATTCCCTCCCACCTCCCCTCTGGTTATTGTCAGCTTGTTCTTTCTTAGGATGTTAAGTGAATGTCCTAGGTCAATCATTTGGGTGAAAACATGGAAGAATGTATAGCTTTTCGAAAGCACAAAATAAAGATAATAGAAGGATATATAACTTGCTGGATGTTAAAAGACAAATTCAAAGGCTGAGATTAGATTGCTTCATTTCACAATGAAGTTTTTAGAAATTACACTCAGGCCTTTCTCCTCTTATATTCAATATAAACCTAAAACCACATGGACTTGCTGTAAAGCTATGATCCTTCCACTAAACAAACTGGCTCCCAAGAAAGTACAGAAGGAGAAAAAGTCAAAAATCAATCATTTTCTTACTTGTACACATCTCTAGTGAAACAAGTTTAAGGGAATGTTGAAAACCACTGGCTAAAATACATCTCCCATATTATCAATGACATTTACCTTATCTATTTGTCAATGTTTCCCATGACCTGATTCAATCCAACTGGCTGCTCATTCATCTTCTGATGGGGAAACAAGAACAAAAACAGTTTTACATAGAGAAGAATTTCATACGTGTCTGTGTTAGTCTCACTGACAGGCTTTGAGTCTTTCCCTGCCTTTACTATCTCCTTTCTGTGGTAACAGGCTCCAGAGGATTCAGACCACATTAAAAAGCTCATTCTCCTTTTCCGATCTCTCTCCCAAAGTTTCAAGTACATACTCCGTAGGGCCACCATCGCTGGGGAGTGGAAAGAGCACAAGCTTTCAAATCAGACAGACTTTTGAAACTAGACTCCCTCAAATATTAGCTGATTAAATGCATTCTCCTTTGTAAAATACATGGTTTATGTCACAGAGTAATGGGAAAGTAAAATGAGATAATACATACAAAACATACAGCACAATGCGGGAGAGACGGTGCCCAGAAAAATGGCAAATATCATTATCATCTTCAGCAATAACTGAGAACAGTTATAATATTTACATTTTTTAAGGAAGAAAACCAAATTCCTTCCCTTCAGGGACTTTCAAGATGAGCAGGGACCCTACACACTCACAGTAAGGTAAGTAGCACTGTGAGAAGCAGAAACTACCACCGAATGAAGGGTATGGTAAGAAGAAGGAGAAGTTCAAGGGGAGGGAGAAGATTAACAGGAAAAGTTGGAGATGCTTCCACAAGCATCAGGACTTGAATTATGTGCTGAAATACAGCTCAGTCTTGAAATGCATGAAGGAGTGGGAGGGTCATTCCAAACAGAGCCAGAGCTGCGACATAGGTGAAATACCTCCATGCGAACGCAGCTGGTGGGCCTGGGTACAGCAGGCGAAGTGCACTCCTTAGCAGTGATGACTGGAAACTTGATGGAATCCAGATTGGGCAAGCCTTGAACATTAAGCTAAGAAGTTCAAGTTTATCCTAGGGTAGATGAAGAAGCACTGAATTTTTTCTCAGTGGTGGACCAAGAAGATTCAGAGGCAGGGAAATGTGAATGTAGGGGTGGAAAGAGAGGTCACACAGACAGGGAGACCACAGTTTCCCCCCACAGCAGGCTGGGTCAGCATGCTATTGTCCACTCTGATTTAACACACTACAGTTGAAATGGGACAGCCTCACACAGTACGCAAGTCACATGCTTATTATGTGTCCATGAATGGGGAAAAATGACAGACTGGTGGTGCATGCCTTTTCAGGGTTACAGAGGTGGAGAGTGAGGTTGGAGAGGAGCATGAGCCAGGAGGAAGCCAAGCCTTTAGCAAGGTGGAATCTGTGGTCACTAAACGCAGGGTTAAGCAGCATGAAGTAAGATTACAAATAAGAATGAAGGCCCTGGTAACGGACAAGGCATGCTGAGTCACGGGCAGGGATGGAGGCAAGGCTGAAAGAAATTCAAGGCCAAGAATGGGATAGCCATAAGGAAGTTTATTTGATCCAACAAAGAAAAACTTCGTTTGTTAAAGGATTTTATTTATTTTTAGTGTGAGGAGAAGGGAGGGAGAAAAAGAGGAGACAGACATCAATGTGCAAAAGGTACATCACCAGTTGCCTCCCACAGGCCCCCAACTGGGGACCCGGCCCACAACCCAGGCATGTGCTGTGACCTGGAATCTAACCTACAACCATTCAGTTCACAGAATGACACCCAACTCACTGAGCCACACCAGTCAGGGCAAGAAAAGCTTGATTTTATGGAATTACCCAGGTCTTTCCATACACTCACTACCCCAGGGTGATTCTTATAGGTATAAAATACCAAGGCCCATCAAGGTAGGTTCACCTCCTACATGTCTATATCTCCACCTTTAGGAGCCTCCTCGCCATCCTCTTCCTCCTGCACCTGCTGTGTATTCCGAATAGGAGCCTTACGAAGAAATCTAGGCCTCCTTCGTTCATTCTGGGCCACAGCAGCAAAGCCAACAGATACAGCCTGTGTTTTTACAGAGCTCACATTTTAGCGAAGTGAGAAAAAGGACAGACAGCCAAAGTTAGGCAAATATATGCAAGATAATTTCAAAGAAATAAAGAGATTTAAAAAGCCCAAAATATAAAAGCAATGTGCTGGAGTGATGGAGCAGGGCGGGGCAAGGCTGCTTTGAACACAGATAATCAGGCAAGGTAAAATCTGAGCTGAAAAAAGGGAAGCAACGGGGACAAACAGTAAGAAGGAACTCGTATGTCTGAAAAAGAAAGAGGTCACTGTGGAAAGAAATCAAGGCAGAGGGTAGTATAAGATGAGCACTTACTACATGCCAGGCACCATGCTTGGCACTTGGCATTTATTTCTCCTTTATCTTCAAAATAATTCTTCAAGTTGTTACTGTTATTAGAAAAATGGGCTCATAAAAGTTGTTAAGTAAGCTTCCCAAGAAGAACAGATAGTAGGTCACATCCAACGCCAGAGTCCAGGAGTAATTTGAACCATGCAGAGCGGTTTGGTAAAAAGACCGTGCCATAAGCGCGAGCCTGCAGGTGTGAGTGATCAGCGCTGCACTAAGGGACAGCGGCAGGAGGGGAGAACGGCACAAACAGGAGGCGCACTGCACAGCCGCACGCATCAGGACTCGGTGGGTACAGATCGGGCGGGGCGAGCCTACCGGCCTGGGAGAGCACTTCTAACACTTCCAGAAATAGAGGGCTCCAAAGCAAACCTGGGTTTTAGCCAAAGACAATGAACTTGGTTTTTAGATGTGTCGAGCTGATGGGGCGTCAGTAGGCAGGGAACAGCTGGGTAAAGAAATCTTGACAGGTGGGGGGAATAAGAAACTGAAGTCCAGAAGAAAGGCTGAGCCCTAAGATGTGGCTTTGGAATCACTGGGCCATATGGCAGTTCAGCAGCATTTCTTCGGTTTCCTACGTGGGAGAGCAGTGTCTACATTGGCTACAAGAGCAGACTGACATCTTGCCAACCTTCAGAACACATTCAAGAAATCTCTGTGCCACCCACCAACATGACCATCCCCAGCCACACACACATGCGCGCGCGCACACACACACACACACACACACACTTTGGGTTTTTAAGTTAATGGCCCTACTACACAGACAAGCTCAAAGCAAAATGGCATGTTATTTCGATTCAAATGTGCCAAGTTAAAATGCCATGCAATCATGTGGGCTTTGACTTTTTAATGTTATTCAATTGATGTCATTAAAACAGAGGAATTAGTCTTGTAATTATTCCCTTATATGTTCTGCTGTCTGTCTGAAAAAAGGAAGAGCACTCATTTATGTCCCCAAACCAACTTATTTGGGGGACATTAGATGGGTTAAAGACAGCAAAAAACAAATTTCAGCGTGCACGTGGAGGGAGGAAGAAAGAGCATGTCAAGAATGAATAATGCCCTGTCAGTCACCCTGAGCCCTGCCCCCATTGGACTGCGCAGTCTGGCTGACGCAGCAGCGAAGACAGATCCTTTCTCTCCTCCTTCAGTGTGCCAGCCATGCTTAACGCTCTAACACTTCATTAGCATGCTAATGTGTGACAATTATTTTGTGCAAGTACCACTGTATGTGTTTTTAGAGGGTCTATCAACCACAGCTAGAATGCAGGGACCCAAATGCTAACTCACCATCATGAATAAGAACACACTATGCCATTTAAAGGGGTTTCTTTTTCTTTTCTGTCATATGGCTTTTGCAGGTCAACCATTCTTTCTGTGAGCATCGCTGAGAAGAGAAGTTGATTTCTCTGGATACAGAAGCAAACTATAACATGAATGCTACCATGGAGGAAAATACACCACATGCCGAGATACCAGAGACAAATGGCCATTATGGGCAAGCCTGTCGGCAAAAGCAATGAACTACGAATTAGAAAACCTGATTTCAATTTGAGGTCCTCGCACTATCTGACTCTGTAGCCGTGACAAGTTGTCTTATGTTAGGGTAACTAACATCATCTTTAAAATTTCCTCTTGCACAAATAACGCATGATCAAAGGACATTATTAATGTAATAACTGCTAACCCTCAGTTTCTATAACTATTTTTAGAATCACTCTGTGGGTTATTGGTATTGTCTACCTTCACCTTCTATTGACGACAAGTGTGAAGAAGAATACTTTGTATGTCTATGGGGAGTAATTTGAACTGTAGTAAGGTTCGTACAAAATGACAGATAAATGGAAAGACAGTAAAAGCTCCTGCATGGACCAACTTATTAAAAAGATGTTAGTTCTTCTGTTTTAATTTATAAATTCAAAACAATCCGAATTAAAGTTTCAGTTGTATTTTGAGGAACTTAATAGATTTTCCAAAATTCACGTGGAAAGATAAAGTTCACATGTACCTTTGAAAATGAAAACCAGTAAGGAGGACTTACTTTGCTTAGATATCGATAAATGTACAACTAAGCCCTATGAACCAAGCAGCACGGACTGTAGCAGAAGCACGAAGAGGACCAAGGTGGCAGCGACTTGCTCAGGAAACAGAGCACCTGGTAGGAACAGAGAACTGGACTGCGGCCTGCCGCCGCCGCCACCAACACACACACACACACACACACACACACACACACACACACACACACACACACACACACACACACACACACAGAGCTTCAGCTGGATTAAAGACCCGAATATAAAGGACAACACCATAATGTTAATGTAATAGGTAATGTCAAGTAAGTTTATAATAGAGCAACAGAAAATAATTTATTTCACCAAGTTTCCAAAGTAAAATATTGATAAACTAAATTATGTCAAAATTAAGATTCTGCTCACAAAAAGAACATAATGGACAAAATTAATAGAAAAATGGCAGACTAACAAGAGCACTTGCCTAAAACCAGCTGTGGACTATCTGGAATATATAAAGAATCCCTGTAAATCAGTAGGAAAAAAACTTCCAGTAGACAAATATGCAATGATCTTGAAAGGGAATTTATAGAAGAGAAAAATCCAAAAGACAACAACCATACAGAAAGCTGATCAAATTCATCAGTAGTCAGATAAAAACCATAAGACAAAAAGATATTATTTTATACCCACTAGATAGAGATAAGGAAACTTAGGATACTCAGTAATGCTAAGAATCGGCAACAGCGTGGGTATGTAAACACTCGTACCCCTGGGAGGAGTGTGGACTGGTGAGTCTTTCTGTGCTAATCCGAGAGAACTTGTGAACTTAACACTGTTCACAGTGTCTGAGTTGTGATCATATGCCCTATGGTCCAGCAGTTCTACTGTCAGTCCAGATCCTAAATTAATGTCCCTTGGTATTTTCCAGCAGGGGGCGTGTCTGAGGCTGTTCACAGCAGCCCTGATCCTGTGAGACAACATGAAAATCTGTCCACTGCAGAGATACAGGTAAACTGTGTTCCAGGCTCACTGTACCTACCGTACTGTGAGCAGTCGGGTGCAATGGGGTACATGTATATAGAGCAATATTCACAGGCCTCAAAATCTAGTCCTGAGTAAAGGAAATAAAAACCAAATAAGATATATAACACACATAAATTAAAACACAGGTACAATAAATTCAAAATAAGAAACTGTATATTTTATAAGAACATATTCACAGACAAGAACATATACTGGAAAAACTAGGTACCCGAATGAATAGAACTGCGGATAAAAGGGAACATCTGAATGCCAACATCCATGCATGCACAAGGACACGAAAAAGCACATTTACATGTTCATGTATATACATGACATCAAACAAAAGTTTTACAGAACATGTTCTAATTACATGCAATGCACCGTTCACATTTTCTATCTCCTTTTTTTAAAATGCTGATCTCTATTTATAAAGTTGATTGTATAACCTACCAATGGGTTATAACTTTCTATTTTAAAACACTGATCTGGGCGACCATAAGGGCATTATAATGAGTTCCTGGAATAATAACAGTGTCATGCACTTATTAAAAATGCAAGCCCATAAAGCAGAACTGAGGAAAAGGCCCGGTGCGCTGCCTTCTCCCAGAGCAGCATCCGCAGGGAATTACCACTAGTCCGAGGCTGCAGCTCCTCACGTGACTCCGCCCCGAGCAGCACTTCCGGAGAGTGAACTTTTCACCCCACACTTCAGCCCTGGCTGGTCGGCCTAAGGCCAAAACTGAAGCAGGAAACGATATGCCACTTGCTAAAGCATAAAAGAGATAGTTTAAAACATAAAAGAACATTTTTAAACATTCCTTAAACACATTTGAATAAGATGTAGGTACAAGAAAATATGGTTCCTCTCTTGAAAATGGAAAGTTGGAAAATACGAAAATGGTAGAAGTTCAAAGGAACAAAATCATAAAACAAAAACACTTGGAAACAGGAGTCAATTACACAGACTTCAAGAGAGCAGGAAGCTGGGTTCCAGTGGGCGGAGATGCTACAGAAGAGACCAGCAAGGTCCCTGGCTCTTCCTAACCTGCAGCTCAATAAATAAAAACTAAAAGTAAGCAACCTGTATTCCAAATAAACTGAAAACTGTCTTTTGAGGGTAAGACTAGAAGGTCTTACCAGAAAACATATTTATGGCCAATACAGAAAACGGCCATTTTAAAGTATTTAAATAGAGTCGGGCACTTCTGGGCTAAATGAAGTGACGAAGCACAGTCGGGAGCAGGGCCCTGAACTCTGTGCCTTTACAGCCAAGCCCCAGGGGAGAGACAGCCCGTGTGGATGGGCTTAGACACAGAGGCCCAGGCGCCAGCACTCCACAGCCCACATCACACCTCAGGAAGCAACGTTCCCTGGGGGGCAACTTTTGTGGGGGGCTCACCAGGAGCTGGTTGTATAAGCTTGGGTTTAAAGCAGGCATCTCTACCTAGGGCTATAATCAACTATTTACAAAACAGAAGTTAAATGTTATTTAAAATAAAGCAAACAAACACCTAAAAATTACTAGGTTCCACTGAATCCACAGAACAAAAGGCACCTGGAGACGAAATATAATTTGTATAACGAGAGGAATGACTTTTGAACTATCAGGTAGAAAAAGGTAGAGAGAGATGAGCTGGCTGTACAGGTAAGGTAAGGGAGGGGAAGAGAAGGAAAGCGAAGATGCTGTGCAGCAGGTGGACAGCCTGGCTGGTGTGCCTCAGTGGATTGAGCGCAGGCTGGGAACCAAAGGGTCCCAGTTTGATTCCCGGTCAGGGCACATGCCTGGGTTGCGGGTCAGGTTCCCGGTCGGGGCCATGTGAGAGGCAGCCACACATTGATGTTTCTCTCCCTCTCTTTCTCCTTCCCTTCCCTTCTCTTTGAAAATAAATAAATAAATAAAAATCTTAAAAAAAAAAAAAAAAGAGATGGGCACAGAGGAACCTTGAAGTTATTTTAATATATTACCAGTTACTGGTCCTTTAACTCCTACGTATTCACAAAGTACAAAAGTACACATACCTCATTAAAGATAATGACCAGCTACTTCCAATTCTGATGAAAACACAGAAAAAGAAGAAGAAGAATGAAAACTAGGATTCCTTGAAAAGACTCTTGAGCTCACACAACTGCCCACCCTTACGACAATTCTGCAAGGGAAATGATTTCCCCTGTCACAGATGAAGAAACAGACCACCATGGGTGCTGAGCAAAGTCCTCAGGGTGACACAGAAATAAGCAATAGCAGAGCCACGGTTTAACCAAAGGTGTTCTTACTTCGAAGTGTCTTACATTAAGTGCACTGATTCTCAAAGAGTATGCTTAAGTATAAGTAAGTGAGAACTGAAGGATTTCTTCTATTCAAAAAGAGTACAATGAGTTAAGTGCTGGAAATTTCCTGGTTTTGATTATTTTGCCATGGTTATTCAAGACACTAGCAAGGGGAAGCTAGGTGAAGGCTACATGGGAACGCTATTATTTTTGCACTTTTTTGTGACCTAAGCTTATTTTTAAATAAATTTTTTAGAAATAACAGGAATGAACTTTTTTTAGAAGGTTACCTACCTCTATTTCCTTTGGAGAGAAAGATATATATAATATTTACATATACTATATATAATATCATATATAACATTAGAGTATTATGCAATCTTAGGATATATGATACATAATATATTATATCATAATATATGTGATATAATTTAAACATATATGTTTGTTAAATTATATAATATATACAATGTAATGTTTATATTAAATTATATGTATTATATAATTTAAACATCTTATATAATTAAAACATATTATGTTATATAATTTAAATGTATCTATAGATTTCATATAGTCCATATATAAATGTATATTTGAGACATACAAGAGATAAACATATATTTCTTCTGAAAACAGATATAATTATGTATTTTTAAAAGCTAATTTTCTGTTGTCTTCAGTGACATAATACCACAAGAAACAAAATAATGCATCCTTTCTACTCCCATTCAATTTTAATAAACTTTAAATAAACATTTTTAATCAACACTAAATACCTATTACTACACGTACTGTTCCATTTTGCCTGCACAAGTTCATCTGCTCCAGCACTGGAGGTTTTCCTTTTTGTTCTTTGTTCACCACGTTTACATACAGGAACCAGGAAAACAGAACTACCACTTACATCTAAATTGAACATCATCAAAGTGAAGTGTCCAGCTGATACTAAAAAAACTGCTTGATAAGAAAATTTACTTTTCTTCTAAGAATTACTGAGCCACTTTTCCCCAGTAAATAAGATAATTTTGAAACAGCTACCACTTGTTGAGTGACTTCTGTGTTATTAAATTCCTGTACTATCCCACCCAACACCATAAAGCAAAAGTTCATAAGCCTATTTTCCATATAAGGAAAGCTAGACAGATTAATTTGCAGAAGTCATGCAACTATTGAGTGAAAAATGTGGATTCAAACTCAGATCTACATGACATGAAAGATATTACCCCTTTCACTATCTTTGCCCCTCCACACTTTTGTTTCTATGCTTAAAATGAATCTATTGTATTATTTACTAACCACCCCTTAACAGCAAAATGTCCAATCTAAGCACATTTGGACACTTAAAAAAAAAAGCCTCAACCTTCATTCCTGGCTCCTTTCGAAGTTAAAGTTTATTACTGAAGCTGAAGAAAAGTCTTTTAAGTATGAAAGAAATGCAAGTGGCATCCAAGTAACAATATGTGTGTGCTCGAGTGGGAAACATGAGAAGAGCATCTGCCAAATTCATTTTGGCCTCACTGGATACTATCTCACTGATCTAGGGCCAACTTACATTTGTTTCCCTCTCTCTCTCTCTCTCCTCCATTTCCTCTTCATTCCAGAAGCATACAAAAATCCTAGCATAGAAGCTGGATACAGTTGCCAAGAATACACTGAGAATACTATCAAATAAAGAAACGGCTATCTAGTCCAAGGATAATCTCATTTCAACTAAGAATAATCTAAAACACTAAAACAGAGCAAATCTTTATGGGATGAAATAATGACTGGAAACAAAATTACTTAAATATTGATTTTTTAAAAACCGATTTTTGGAGAGAAATTCTCAAAAAACTAATTTAATGTCTTTTAATTTGTACTTATGCACAGGACTTTATAATTTACTATGAGTCAAACTTCAAATTGTACTTTTTAATTCAAACTTT
This sequence comes from Micronycteris hirsuta, assembly GCA_004026765.1. Taxonomy (NCBI): domain Eukaryota; kingdom Metazoa; phylum Chordata; class Mammalia; order Chiroptera; family Phyllostomidae; genus Micronycteris; species Micronycteris hirsuta. The sequence continues at coordinate 60,946 of PVJI01005580.1, forward strand.
TTAAAAGCCTTTAATTATGTTTAATTCTACTTCCAGCTTTTAACCCCAGCACTGATTTCTATCTGTTCAACTCTGATGCTAATGAATCTCAGATTTCTGATACTTGTAACTAAACACCACCAGAACTGGGCATTAGTTTTGAAAGTCTTCAAATTTTATGACACTCTCTTTCGTGTCAAACTACATTTGCAATTGTTTTGGTCTAGTATATGTAACTGGTAGTATTTTCTTTAAAGGACACTCAGTTCTCTATCAGTTATGCTATTCAAAATGGGCAAAGTAAAAATAGCTAGATTTATATTTTTAAAGCAATGTAGGTGTTTTCCCCTTACGGTGATATCATATGGTACTCTGAGTTCCCTTCTTCCAACTTCTTGGTAAATTAAGGAACTATACTATAGTAGCACAACAGTAAAGAAAAAGTACTTTTTTAAATAACCGAACATATAGGCTAAAGAATCCTGTCTTCTCTCCCAGGCCACAAAATATCAGCTAACAAATACAGGAATACCAATGAATATTTCCATTTGCCCCATCGCCCAAAAAAGATAAGGCTAAAGAACGGTGTCAGATGCTGTGCTAATCCCAGGATATGCCACAGGAAGTAACACGTTCACATGTAACGCAAGAGATAAAGTTAACACGTTCTTCCTAATATGGTCACATGTATTGGAGGAGACAAAGTTAACAGACAATGGTGATTCAGTGCGATGAGGACGCAAGGGTAAGCACAGGGTGCGACGGAAACACACAGAAGGGATGGTCAACGTCCCCTGAAGAGGGGAGAAGTTAGCAGTGTTCAGAAGAGTCCCCCAGTGGAAGTGATGTCGAAAAAGACTAAGAGGCAAGTGTCTGCTTTGCACTTGCTAAGATTGTTTTAATAAAAACCATTGATAATAGCAAGTGTTGGGGAGGATGCGGAAAATTGGAACACCCATACTTCGCTAGTGGGAATGTAAAATGAAGCAGCCACTTTGGAAATCAATTTGACAGTTCCTTCAAATTATCAAGCATAGAATTACCCTACGCCCCCATTACTTCGCTCGAAGATATACACTCAAAAGAACTGAAAACACACACCCACATAAAAACCTTGGATAGGAGTGTTCATAGTGGCATTATTCAAAATAGCCAAAAAATGGAAACTCAAATATCCATCAGTGGATGAATGAATACATAAAATGTACTACATTCCCAAATGGAGTATTATTCAGTCATAAAGAATGAAGCATTGATATAAACTAAAAGAATATACGAACATGGATGAAGCTTGAAAACATTACACAAAAAAAAGCCAGATATAAAAATCCATAAATTGTATGATTCTACTTTTGATGTCCCAAATCAGCAAATGCGTAGCGACGGAGAGTAAATTAGTGGTTTCCAGAGCCGGGGAGAAAAAGGGTAATAGACAGTGACTATAACTCAGCATGCGGTCTCTTTCTTGAAGTGCTGAAAACATTCTGGAATTACATCATGGTGATAGTGTTGCAATTTTGTGAATATACTACTACTGAATTGTCATTTTAAAATACAGAATTTTGCGGAATATGCATTATAATTCAATTAAAAAGAGAAAAAAGAAATAAGGATGAGCAGATAAAAAGGAAGAAAGGAAGGAAAACGTGGCAAGAATGGCTGGTGATAAAGAGAAGAGGGAAGCTGATGTGTATTCCAGCACATGGAAAGACGGGAACGGAGAGGGCGGCCCACCTCCCATCAGGGCAAAGGCACAGATGGTGGCGCAGCCTGCTTGTGCGGCTGTGCAGGCAGAAGCTAAGGGAGTTGATAACTGTAGCTTCTCTTCTGACCCTGAGATAAATAAGCAGCAAGTTGGCAGGTCAGGATGTCTGAGGTGAATGGAGAAGGTGAAGAACAAACTCTATAAAGAAAAGAAAAGAGAGACGACTGGAAAGAAAGCCAGTTAATGGAAGTTTTCCAGATTTGCTTAAAACAAAACAAAACAAAAAAAACTTCCATGTTCAACAGTATAAAACAATCGACTCAGGCACCAAGTGAGTAGGAGATCTCAGAAGAGATTTTCTCTTAGGTCCAGCCTCCTGGATCCTCGGACCGGAGTGTGAGAGACTGTCCTTCACATCCTGCTGCTTTGTACAGCAATGTTTACATCTCCAAGGCTTTCCTACTCAGCTTAATTGTTTAGTCCTGCAGTAAGCAGCTTGGTTTATTTGTAATTTCCTCATCTTTTATGATATTATTTCAACAACTAGGTACTATAGACTTCAAAAATTGAAATGAAGATGCCTTTTATGAAGTTTTTCACAGCCTTAGGGAAAACAAGTTTTTCTCCTTATTTGCTGTATTTTAATTTTCTCTTAAAATTTGTATTCATAATTTTTTTAGTATTAAAAAACCAGATTCAGCCCTGGCTGGTGTGGCTCAGTGGATTGAGCACTGGCCTGTGAACCAGGGGGTCGTTGGTTCGGTTCCCAGTCAGGGCACATGCCGGGGTGCTGGGCCAGGTCCCCAGTAGGGGGTATGTGGGAGGCAGCCACACATTAATGTTTCCCTTCCCTTCTTCCTCCCTTCCCCTCTGTCTAAAAATAAACTCTTAAAAAAATTTTTTAATTAAAAAAAAGACACAGATTTTAACTTGATATGGTCTAGATCAAAACATGTTAATTTTTATATTCCATGCATTGAAGTGAATAAAATTAGCTTACCTTCATTGGTAATTTTGATATTAAGTCAGACGCTGAACATTTTATAAAAAACTTCCAAATCAAGATCTAGATGTCCATGGAATGTGAAAAAGAAATAATGCCACCAGACAACTGTACCTATGGACAAAAGCAAATGACAAAGGACACCTTATGAAAAAAAGGTGTTATATGACTACTACCAGGTCATGTCAATGTCCCAAGTCTTCAAAAAGTACGTGTTTGACTTCTACTTATTAGACAAATATATAGTAGTTATGTTAACAGTTTTTTTAAAGCTTCCTATGTAACAAGTACCCTTGTACATATAACCTCATTTGTTTCTTACCCCAACACTATTTCACAGATGAAAAAGGTAGCAGCTCAGGATTTGAACCCAGAGGGTCTGGTTGTAGGTTCTCAGTTCTTAATCACTACACAGACTGCCTTGACATACTTCCAGATACAATATTCCAAAGACTCTTAAAGCTTAGATGGTATAAGGAATTCTAAGTGATTTCTCATTGGTTGCTAGTGTTTCTTAAAATACATACATGTGATCCAAAATTCGAAATATTCTAAGCCAGGATGATACGAGGAAAAGAGACTTAATTAAGAGGAAGGAGCCTGGGTCTAACTGTTAACGAAACAGAGCTACGGCTCACAGGCTGTGTGTTGAGATGCTTTCGAGATCAGCTATGCCTGAGTTTGCTCAGCTAGTTGACCACTGATGTGTGTATAGTTCTCAAATTCCACACCAGTGCAAAGAGAAGGGCCATGACCGTGAAGCCTGCACTTCTTCCATTGCCGGTAGGTCTTCTTCTCTGATTAGTCACTCATTGCCCATTCCTCTAGGCAATGCTCAGAGTCTCTCTCCTCTCACTCTGCCAATTGGTCTCTTCCTTCATTTCATACCTTGTTAATGCTGGTTTATCCTGGATAATTTAGTCTTCTTAGGTTAAGAGATAATTCAGTTTTTTCAAACTCTTTTAGGAAAGAAGCAGAATATAAATAAATGAAAATGCATAATGTTTAATGCTGTTAAGTATTATGTATAAGATGTCATGAACTTGATCGGAAACCCTTTAGGGACATGGAGTCCCTAAGAGGCTGGAGCAGGTGCCTAGCAGTGCATCCCTTTCTTCAGGGATATTCTGTGCGAGCTGACTCCTTCTGGTGAATACATTTACTTACATTTGCAAATACGTACACATGCTGAGATTCAATATGTGACCTTGAAATAAGACCTGCAATCGCTATATTTCCTGGGTATTTCTGCCAAAGTAAACATTTCTCTTTGGGTCTTGATTCTCTCATTCCCCGATATTGTTTTCTTTGTGTTTTGCTTTGATCCTGTCTTTATTTCCACTTTTCTTCTTGAACATAGGACCTCTAGTCTTTACATAAATAGGTATTGTGTTAGTAGTTGCAATAGCAGCAATTCATAATAATAAACACTTGCATAGCATTTACTCTACACCAAACACCCTTTCAGCACGTCACTGGTCATAGACAGTCTTCACAATAACTACATGACTCAGGTCCTATTAGCTAGCTTACCAACAAGATGAGAAACACAGAGGTTAGTTCCCTTGTTTAATGTCACACATTCAGTAACTCGTAGAGGCAGGATTTGAGCCGAGGTTGTCTGAACTCCATACTCCCACTCCTGATACCATTACTCTAAAATGCCTCCCCACTATTATGATTTTCCTAGCATTGCCCCTGAGACAATCTGATGTTCTGGTTTTTCTCCCAGTCAAATCTGAGTGAATTTGTGCAGGTATACAAACCATACCACGTGATCAGAGGAGCCCTGACTTTATAAAACTATATTCTTCTCTCTACCACAATTTCACAAAAATCCAAAACTAAAAGTCTAACTTAACGGTTAAAGCCTCTAAGATTCTTATACAAATAAAATAAAAAATTAAATAGAGTTCAGAAACTATTTCTTTTAACTTTATACAATTGAGTAAAAACTAAAAGCTAAGCATTCCTGTACTCATATTTAACTTTTTGTTTCAAAAGAATTTCAAACTTGCAGAAAAGTTGTAGGAACTACTCAAAAAACTTCCATATTCTCTTCACCCTGAGATTCCACAGGTGGAGCCAACCACTCCAATAATGTTCTTTCTAGCCAAAGCATCTGGTCCAGAATCACACTTTGTACTTAGTTGTCCTCTCTCTTCAATCTCATTGAATCTGGAGCAGTACCCAGCCCTGTCTTGACCTTCACTGTGCTTATGTTACCGAAGGCTGCTGGTTAATTATTTTGTAGAATGGCCCCCTGACCCTGGTACTAGTCCGGTTTCCTCATGAGAAAATTCAAGGATTACATTTTTGGGAAATTATGCTGTGTTCTTCTGATTGCATCCCATCAAGTGACACATGATGTCAGTTTGTCGCATCACTAGTGATGGTAACTTTGAGCACTTGACTAAGGTCAAACCTTCTGAGTTTCTCCAGTACAGGTGATGTGTTGCCCTTGATAATAAGGATTGGTGGATGACACCTTGCCATTATACAAATACCCTGGTCCGATCCAGCTTTCTTACCTGAATTGTTATAATGGTGTCAAATCACCATCTTCTACTCTCAACAGTCTTTCTATTTATCACACGGCATCCTACTTTAAGGAAAAACTTTCTCTCTAGCCCACTTATTCATGCATTTATTTATATCAGTATGGCCCCAAGGACACCTGGTTTGTTTGGAGATAACCTATAATATCATCATTGTGCTAATGCTCAGACACTCCCAACCCAACATTCTTTAAAAATATCTACATTTTTTTGCAAAACAAGATATTCAAAACTTATTTTGCACCTTCCCTCCCCCAGCCCTAGAACCAGACATTTTTCAAAGATCCGTGGTTCCTTTTAGCAAAGACTGGTATTTAGAGACTAAGATCTGGACAATGAAAGTGCTCATATGCACTGGGGTGTCACTGACCCTTTCATTGAGCAGAGTCAGAAAACAGCTACGTTTCGTTTGTTTGTGTATCTATATGTACATATTCACATACATATGCACACTGAAACATTTCTATATTGACGCTTCTATTTATATAATTTTTACTTATAGGAATTCTTGAGTGTATACCAAGACCTCAAATTCCAGTTCATAGCACAGTGTTCACTCTAGCTTTCTCCTTTTTTATATTTGTTACTTTCTTTTCTGGCAGAATGAAGTCTGGCTCCCATTACCTTCAATAGATTTGCTCACTGGTCTCACTGGGCCTCCTTGCTCAAGTTTTTTGACTAAATTATTTAAAAAGAAAGGACGAAATTAATGAAGCAAGCAAGAAAAGATGACTGGTGATACCAAAATTTTGAGATTTGGTAATCTGATAAAAACATAACCTAGACCCTAAGACTAATTAGAGCAACACAGTACCTTGTTCCCTAGCCATGGGGGAAATACAGTTTGCAGCTGTTTTCCAATTGCTTGTCATCTGTCTTTCAGCGTGTATAAGATATGTAATTGTTCATATATTTACAACAACAATTTCAAGAACAAGATGTCACTAACTTTTTCAAAAGAGATCAAAAGAAATTCTAATATATTCCTAATGAACATTTCACCCCCTTCTGGTAAAGGTGGGGAAAGAGAGGCCCAGAAAGGTCACAGGCCTCACTCAAAGTCACAGGAGCAATACACAGTGCCCCCCGCCCCTGTTGCGTTCCCAACGTTCCAGATCAGAATGTCATGCTACCTTGGAAAATCTCTTGCAAATAAGTAACACCCATTTGAAGATATGTCCACTGAGAAGGGTGATACCGCGAGCCCTTGTGAGAAAAATGTATACCTGTGAATGTAGGAAGCCATTTCTAAGCAATTAGAAGAGAACAGTCTCTTCCATGAGAACATTAATAAAACACTCAAACGCTGAACTGAAAACAGAATTCACATAACCAGGAACGGTTCCTTACGCTAATGTTCCGGAATTCCTCCAAGTCATCCTGTGTAACATCAATCACCACAGCACCATACATGAAGAAATGCAAAATAGGGGTAAGACCATCTACCTCATCAGTACACTGAAAACATTGAGAGAGAGCTTAGAAAAATATTATGTAAATGAGGCTGGACTCTACCGTTATAAGAGGCTCTTTTTCCCTTGATGTAAATAGTTTCTGTCGATAAGCTGATTAAACCAACTTTGTGCAACAAGGTATCAGCTCTGGCACCAAGCTTACCCAAGCACAATAGTAAGCGGGTCATTCCAACTTTCGGTGTCCTCGTTTCCTGCTCCTGCTCTGTAAAACGGAGATGACAGCACTGAGTTCTCAGAGCTGGTATGCAAATTGAGTGAGAAAAAACTGTGTAAAGTGCTGAACATGAAGCCTGGCACCAGGCTCAGCTAATAGACGGCAGCTCCTCGATTGTCACCACCCTTGTCACAGCACTGCCACCACGGTCTCCATTATCAGAGCCATCGTCACTCCTTTCCGACTTTTCAGACTTTCGAGTTGCTCGCAATGCATACCACCGGTGGGAAATGAAAGCTATTTGAAATTTGCGATGGTTGTAAATAAAACAGAGCTCATTTTACGTTTGCAAAAGCACACTGAGGCAACTCCTAAATCACTTCGTTGTGTTTCTGGATTTGGCTTCACGCAATCCTTAAGGACTGATCCCAGTTTCTAGCTTTCCTCCTCCCCCCACCAAGCCATTGGACACAGTCAGTTTGCCCAAATATCTTGGGTCTGAAGATGTCATTTATCTTATGTGATGTGATAAGCTGACACTTCACCACACAAGGCTCATGAAGAATGAAATTTCAGACTAGGATTTAAAAACTTAAAGAAATAAGATGATTTTAAGGGAAGGTGGCAAAAACGGTAAAACCCTTAAAACATTGAAAGTGGATTAGAGACAAAAAACAGTCTTCAGGCAGGCCAGAAATGGGGGCTCTCTCCTCAGTACATGATTCCTGGCGAACTGAGCTGTTTTACTACTTAACGCTTAGCTTTTTTTTTTTTTTTTTAACTGGTTTTTTTCTTCTCCGGGAAAAAATATGTGTGTGTGTGTATGTGTATATATATGTAGTGTTCAATGAAATACCAGGTGCACTGCAGCTTTCACTCATGTTTAAAAGAAAACACACACACACACACACACACACACACACACACACACACCTATTGTCGCTCACAGGCTTCAGCCTAGCCTGTCAAGCAGGAATTAAAATCTTTTTAAAAAGAAGCTTTGCATGGTTCATGTGTCAGGCCGACATGAGCTGGATCAGCTTACAGAAGGGGCCTGAGATAAGGCTGCCAAAAAAAAACGTTAGAAGGAAGCGGCCCCCCAGAAAAATGTAAGATTTCTTTTCTCACCTCCCCACCCTCATCCCCTCCCGCTCTGCCCCCTTTGTAGGAACTGCTGCAATGTGCAACGCAGATGAAAGCGTAATTTCTTTCCCTTTATTAATGCCAGCACTAGATTCTGAAATTAGCCTGTCAGGAACAAATGTCTAACTCCCATTTCTAAAGATCTATGTTTCTTTAAAAATCATGAAACAAAAAATATCAGTGTAAAGCCCACAATCGGGCCTGTGATTTTATTAGGTCTAAAGGTACAAAGCCTGAAGAGGGAGGAAGCTGCGTTTATTTTAAAAGAATGCATCAAATATTAGCTGAAAATTGGTTGTAAATGGGGCCACTTAAGCCTCCATGGAAAGGAATTGCAGAGGGTTGGGATTAAAATTGCAGGAAGCCAAAAAGAAAATTGAGGACAAGGAAATGATGACTGATGGGCTTGGTGCTATTATCTCTGAGAATACTAAGGACACTGGAGCTTGGAAAAAATTACATAGGTGACCTTGAGAACGAGTCCAGACTGAGAAAGCAGCTGGGTGTAGCTTCCTGCGGGGATGGAAGTGGGGCAGGCAGAATTCCTCATTTCTAAATGGATGATGAAGATGTTTCAGATAAGCAGTTTTGATTTCCTTTAAGCACGTGGAGCTACAAGCTGCATCTCCGAGAATAAATGTCATGCCGGCCTTGTAAAAGGCTCCATCTTCAGTACCTGTAGTTTGAAACTCTTAAATGGCCCTAGAGGATTTCATGACTTTGGGACACAGGAGACTGGAGATTAAAAATGGACTCTATTGACTAAATTACTGTACCGGTTTTTTGTCTTCCTGCTCTGTCACTGCACACAGAATGGGAAGCCCTAAGCCATTAAGGAGACTCAATCTAAACTTCCCAAGCAGCTTCAGTTTGAGAACGTGGGGCAGACTCTGGATCCCAGGCAAGGTAAATGTTGCAAATTCTCACTTCCACACTTAACTTTCTGAAGGTACATTTCCTAACACACTGCTCTCCATCACCGGTTCTCAAATTGCTTATCATCAAGATCTCCTAACTCATCTTAACAATTACTGTGGACGCCAAAGAACGTTTTCTTCTTCTCAGATGTAGGTTACATCTATCAATATTTACCGTGTTACAACTTAAAGCTAATGACTATTTAACATTTATTAATTCATTAAAACCTACTCTAAAAACCCATTAGTATTAACCTAAATGATAAATTTTTATAAACGATGCTTAGGTTTTCCCAAACATGTAGAGAGAACAGTGGCACTGTTTTACATTGTTGCAAATATATTCAGGCCGGGCTTAATGGGAGACAGCTGCAGTGCCTAACTACTGCATGCAGTCTGTTGTGATGTTTTGTTGAAAGTACATGAAGAACACCCATTCTTACACAGGTATTTCACTGGAAAACAGAGGAATAATATCATAGTCTTTTCAGGTAATTTTGGATATTTTTCCTTGATACTATACCAAAATTCGACAACCGTAGTTTTTGTTAAAGAACTCTAAACCCGCATCGGTGAACTTTTCATACTCTGATATATTAAAATTCATTGACCTATTCAGCACTTGATCTTTACCCGTGTGCAATTTTGGTCATTTAGAAAATACTGATTCACTGAGTTATGCAGACATTCCAAATGTACAATGGAAAACTTCACGGTACACTTGTGAGAGAAATAACATCTTAGTATTATTATAAAAATAGCTTTGACCTTGTAGATCCACTGAAAAGGTCCCAGGGATCGCAGGGGCCTGTGAACCAAACTTTGAGAACTGCTGCTTTGGGCTCTCGTGGTACCTGGAAACAGTGCCTGGAGTTGAGTTTGCCAGGTCATTGAAGGGTCCTTTTAGGGGCAAGTTAACCTGGGGAAAAATATATATATCTCCCCAAGTTGGCTTTCCACTTGGATTTGATCAAAAAAATCTAAATATGAGAGTTCTATATGGTTTCTAAGCTGTTTGCTAGAAATTGGAAAGGACACAACCCAGTGGCTTTGACATTGCTCTCCACTACAAAAGTACCTGAGTTTAAGCAGTAACAACTATATTTCAAATTGAAATCCAAATAGAAAAAAAATGTTATGATTATTGATTTTTTCCCTCTTGGTGAAATTCTGAGATTTAGTGATTCATTCAAAATCATTATTTGTTGGTAGCCCAACTGCCACTAAGACAGTTTTAGACCCGAGGTCATTAGAACCTGACCACCTACATCGGGGGTGTCCGACCCACGGCCTGAGGGCCGCCTGCGGCCCAGGGTGGCTATGACTGCGGCCCAACACAAAATCGTAAGTTTACTTAAAACCTTTTTTTGCTCATCAGTTTTCATTAGTGTTTGTGTATTTAATGTGTGGCCCAAGACAGCTCTCCTTCTTCCAGTGTGGCCCAGAGAGGCTAAAAGGTGGGACGCCCCTGGTACATTCTCAATTGTCACCTCCTAACTGTCCCGTTCAATACGGTACCCCTAGTCCCAGCACCTAAAACCAGTGCCTGTCACCTGTTCAAAGCTCAATGTTTGTGAGATAAATGACTGACTTCATTTGTATTTGGGTAGCGTTCAATATTTTAATGGTCAATATGATACTGTGTGTACTGCATTGAAGAAATGAGTAAGAAATGCAGCATCACTAATTCTACAGTATAATGGCATTTTCATGGATGAGAAAAACAGACAAACTTTTTATCTGTAAGTTAAGTCAGCTTTAATGAAAAACTTTATTTCACAAGCATATTTTTAGTGAACACCTCATGAAATTCAGATTTCAAATTCGAAGTCTAACAATTCTTAATTCAATGAAATGCAGAAAATAGCTGAAGAAAAATTAATTCCTTCTGTAGAGAGGCTGTTGTTTCAATGCAGTCTGATACTTCTAAGGAGAAAAATTAATTTTCTTCTAATGCTTTGAAGACCAAAATTCTGGGCAAAACCTGGGCACAAAACAAGGCCTTGACTAAAATATTCACGTGTGGGTATTTGCATGTACACAGATGAACAAGTCATTGATGCTCTCTCTGATCTGTGTAATAGCTGCGCAAATGGTTCCGCTGGTCTTTAACTTGTAAGGGAAGACAGGGGCAAAGTGTAGACAGGAGATGCAGATGGCTGGTGTTACAAGGGCCCAACATTCCAGAAGTTTTGATCATTTGGATTATGTAGGTTATTTTTTTTTTTTTACAGTCCTGCTTGGGGAGAGAAAGTGGGCCTCCTTGGTAAACAGAAGTGACTGTTCGTGCAATAGAATTGATTATCTGTTCAAGATGGCTTATGTAGCAGGACTATAAAAAATTGCAGGTAGCTTTGGTTGCAAGAGAAGCTATCAGTCATCCTGAACTATTGACACATTTTTATGTACTATAGTCTCAAATCACTCACTAAGGTTACCTATTCATCCATGAAATCTAAAATATGGAGTCCTACCTGAGGGAAAAGGAGAGATTTAAACTAAAAAGTCTACTCTCCCTAGTCTTATAGCAACATCATGTTTTAAAGCCAGATGGGAGGGCAAGGCTAAGTTCCCTTAAGCTCACAGCCCAGGGCAGCACTGGGATCCAGCTAACCTTTGCAAATGGTAAGAGAAAGCTGTGAGTCCCAGGGATTGGGAAGAACCACTTAAACTCTTGCTACAGCTTTGATTTATGATTGGTCATGAATTAATAAAAATTAGAGTCAATATTTATTTTTCTTTAACACCGTGCTTGTCACTGGACAAATTGCAGATAAAATCAATTCCAGACTAGTCCCAGGAGCTTAAAAATTATTAAGTACATGCTAACCTTCCTGCAGTATTAGAGATAGTCAAATAACTAAACACAGAGCCGAGAGAGACTCTCCTCCACGGTGTGGATAAAAAAACGCTGCAGTTATGGCTGGGTAAGTTCCCGACCGCAAGATGAACCTGCTGGGAAGGTCTGACTGCCGGCTAAGGGCCATAATTGTTAAACACATAGTGCTGGATTTGAGACGAGGCGGCAAGTTGTTTGTGTTGGCATTTCTTTCCTAATGTGAACATTGTCGACCTAGATCTAAATTCATGAATTCTGTTCCACCTTCGTTCCACAGCGCGTCTCTTCAATTCCAAGCTCTATGCAACCCCATTTTGGTCTACTTCCCCAAACTGGCAGTCCTGTCCTGGCACTCGATCATATTCAACTCCATGGAGCAAAGGAGCCATTCCGTAAAGTGCTTCCTCTCTTTCTTGCCCCTCTACTGTCCAATATTTGGACATTTTATCGTTCACCAGAACCTTTACCAAGCAGAACCTTATCAAGCAAACTCTTGGACAAAAAGGGGTCAAAGGAAATTGTCTAAGGAAATGGAAGTTAACAGAGAATAAGAACCCATAGATAGCAGTATGATACAGCATGCTTTGTTGATTTTTTTTTAAGATTTTATTTATTTATTTTCAAAGAGAGAGGAAGGGAGGGAGAAAGAGAGGGAGAGAAACATCAATGTATGGTTGCCTCTCACATGGCCCTCACTGGGGACCTGGCCCGCAACCTAGGCATGTGCCCTGACCGGGAATCGAACCGGCAGCCCTTTGGTTCGCAACCCGCGCTCAATCCACTGAGCCACAGCAGCCAGGCTGATTTTCTCTTTCTTGATTATTGTCTCAAAATAGACAGTTCGTGAAGTTGACTATTATCCTATGGAGTAGTGACGGGTAAAATATTCTAAAACTCAAGTAGGTTTTTGGGGGTTTTTTGGTAAAAATACAAAAAGGAAGATCACCACTTGACAATCCAATCAATTACAGTTGGTTTTCATTCTACATTGGTGTGAACTTTGTTCATTTATACTTATTTCTGCAACTAGCACCATGATTCCCCATTTGTTTATTCACTTATTCAATATGTAATATGCATCATACCTAGCTTTAGATAACAACAATAAAATCTTAAAGAAATCAATGCCCTTGAACTCAATAAAACTCAATGTAGTACTTGGTAAATACACGAGGAGGCAAAAGTAGGTTTACAGTTGTGAGTACAGGAAACACAGAGTTTATTCTTGTATTATTTACTAATTACTGTATTATTTATTATTATTAACCTACTTTTGCCCACCACGACTTATTCAAAAACAAAGTTGGTTGAGTTTCTTTCTTTTGGGGGGAGGGACGCATGGGGAGGGGGGATGTTTTACAAAACAAAGAAGAAAGGAAAGAAGGGAGGAACAAAAAGAGAATCACAGAACTATACTGGAAATAAAGCTTTCATGGGAAGCTGCGAGAGGAGGGAAGAGCTGCATCCTAGGGTGGTTGGAAGAGAGGTGAGGGATGGCAGGAGAGGCTTGGCTGAGCACAGGTGTTTCAATGGAGTTTTAAAGGACAGGAGGTCACCAGAGGAGTTAGGAGTGTAAGAATTCACAAAGGACAAAGGCAGGAAAGAGGGAACGTCTGTCACCAGGCTTGAAACCTTTATGACATTCCTCTCCTTCGCCTTTCACATCTTCACAGGCACCAAGTCCTGACCCTTCTATGCTGAAAGCTCACCCCAGCCCCTGCTGGTTCCCCTCTAGGAGAGGACGTGACTGCGCAGTGTACCTGCTGAAGTGGTCCCAGCTGTCCCCTGTGCTCTCCTCTCTCCACCTCCCATCCTTTACTGCCTACACAAGCTTCCAAAACACACGCACTTGGCTGGGCCAATTGTGTTCAGGTTGAAATGCTGAAGCTCTCACTCAGGTTCAGTTCTAGGCCACAATGTCATGATAAACTTCATGCTTCACCATTTGACTTCATTTGAGGCAGTGGCTTCATAGCCTGACATACGGACAAGCCTCTAAAATGAGACCACAACGTAACTTCTTACTATAGGTTAAAGATTAAATTAGAATGGATATGCAAAGACAGTGCCAGGCACTTTGTAATCCCTCAATAAACAGGAGGAGTTGGGGGGCTAGAGTTGGGAAGAGGAAAGAGAGCTGCTTCTACTGTAGGCTGGCCCCCCCGCCCCCCCGCACCCCCCTACCTCCATTTCTTCTCCTCTCCCCATTCTTAACACGCCCATGACAATTTCTCGCTGACGCTGACGTAGTGACTGCCCCCGCTGGGAGCACAATTCAGTGCTAATTTTCTTGATTCACTACTGGCCCCACCAAGCCCTAATTCTCCTCCTAATATAGTCCCTTTCTTTAATGCAGAACCATCTTATTCCCAGTTTATCCAGGAAAAATGATCACTCCCTTCTCATTCCACAGTCAGTTGGTCACCAAGCCTTGTAAAATTCTAATCTTCTAACTTCCTGTCAAATACTCCCTTCTCTCTGCCCACATTTTCCAGAATATTTATTCCACTATCTAGAGATTAGTTAATATAAACCCAATTTATTCACTAATTACAACTGCAAGTAAGTCTCCACAGAGAATTTAATTATAATATCTGATGCCATGTGGCTGTTGTGAAGATTAAATGAGATAATGCAAGTAAAATTTATAAACTCCACCTTTAAATGCAAACAGAAGACATTGTGATGTTTTTTATTATGGCCATAGAAAAAGTTTCCAAAAACTTGATCAAAACCTTCTAAGAGACAAGGGCAGCCACCAGATTAATGGCAAGTCAGAGTTTGAAATGAATGGAACATAGTATCAAGGGGTCCAAACACCTAGGACTAGACCACCTTAAAGAAATACTTCAATGTCTACTTCACTAGAATGGATAGGTTAGATCAGACCAACCTTCCCAAGACCGAACGAAATAACCGGAGCAAACACTGTTACCATCGCCTCCGTGAGCAGGCATTAGATGGAGAACCTCGAAGGCGCGGCGATGTGAAGGGCCACGACTGTGCAGAGAAGGGAGCCCCACACTGGCCCCCCCGTTAGCGCATTTGTGCGTTCTGCTGCCAACAGTCAAAGGACTACAAGTTGCAGTCTCACAGAGCTGGGCAGTAAGAACTGAAGGTCACGGCCCGCTAAGGGAACGGGCTCCTGGTAACATCCAGACCTCCTGCTGGGATCCCAAAGGCCTGAACCAAAGGAGTAAGCATAAAAGGCCACATTTGGAATGGCTGAATCCCTGCTTGTATTAGCCATGCTGCATCCAAGATCACTCACAGAATGCTACATCAGGAGGAGATATGCAGATTAAACCACAGACAAAAGAGGAAAAGCGACCCATGAAACCCAGGTGAATATACGTGAAATTAGAATCCCAGAAGAAGAGAGGAGAGAATGGGGTACAAGCAATATCTGAAGAGATAATGGCTGAGAATTTTTCAAAATTCACCAAAGAAATTAAGCTACAGATTCAGGATGTCCTACAAATCTTGAGTTAAGGTAAATTAGAGGAAATTCACACCTAGATCATTGGAGTAAAACTGCTGTAAACCAAAGACAAAAGCGAAACCTGAAAGCTGCCGGAACACAAAGTGTACATCATTAGAGATGCGGAGGGTGTGGGCTGAGTGGGGTCCGGGGGAGCTGAGTATTTCCCAATGACAAACATAAGACTGACCAACTCCCAACACAATCATGGTAAATCAGAAGACATGGTGTCAGAAATGATATCTTTAGTGCACTGGAAGAAAATACTTCCAAGGATTCTGAAACCAATGAAAATATCCTTCAAAAATACAGTCTTATAAAGAAAATCTGAGGGATCTTATCACCAGAACACCTGAACTAATGAAATTCTAAAGAGAGCTCTTAGGCAGAAGGAGAATAATCCCAGATGAAAGCTTGGGGTACAGTTCTTCCCAATGAGTGTTTAAGTAGATCTGAAAATATCGGATTAAAGATCTGAAGACTGAGGAGTATCTTTAGTCTCTGCTTGATTTGTCCTGTTCAATAATTATTTCCATGACTTGAATGGCATTAAAAGTAAATAAACAAAGAACAATATAAAACATCAAATATTATTTAAAATTCAAAAGCATGCCCCCATACACCACAAAAACTAACCAGTTCACTGTTACTGAAATGCTCTGTGATTTGGAGCTCTGTATTTACCTGCACTTGCCCCTGGAATATTTCCCATTCCCATCCCATCATTTCCAAACCAACGCAGTCTTTGTGCTTCCCTCAAGACCTACTTTAAGTTCCTCTAACAAACCTGGTTACCTGTTATGTGTCTATTTTTGTCCATTTTGTATGACACTGTGTTACTTTCTAGGGCAGAGTGTACCCCTTGTTTTCCAGTGCAGAGGCTGGCTGATACTGTTCCTGACTGCACACAACTGAACATATTCTACCCTCTTCTAACCGGGAAAAGGCCTAGGTCACCCGTGATGGCCATTGGGTTTTTCTTGTTGTTGTTGTTTTTTTAATTTATCACTACACCATAATCTCCTCAGACTCCTGCACCGGGGATCTCTCTACATTGTTTAGCACAGAGTCCTGCACACCAGAGCTTTTACATAAATATCTAAGAGATATTTATGACACCAGAGCCTTTACATAAATATCCAAGAGAGATTTATGGCAAGAGGGCAGGGAGCCCTAACTTACATAATGGAGTTTAGTAAAACGAATAGAAAATCCTTCATTCAAGATTTTATTTTTGTAGTTTTTGAATTTTGTTCCTATTTATTGATTTTGGAGAGAGAGCGGAAGGGGAGGAGAGAGAGAGACAGAGAGAAGCATCGATCTGTTGTTCCACTTACTCATGCATCTTTTGCTTGCTTCCTGTATGCGCCCTGACTGGGGAACCGAACTTTCAAGCTTGGTATATCAGGTCGATGCTTTAACCAATGAGTAGGGCCCAGCCAGGGCCTTCATTTAAGGTTTTAAAAATAAACTGCATAAGCATTGGGTGGGGAAACCCTGACTTGTGATATGAACAAAATACCTTAATATTCCTGCTAATGAAAAGCTTTTAATGTATTTCAAATGTCTTGTTTAGGTTGAATCTTAATCTTAAAGACTAGGGTAGACTTTGCATATATGAAGCCATCTTCCCATCCAAACACCCACAGAAACTAACTTTTCAAACTCATCCTGCACGTGGTCTTGAAAGACTTCACAACAGAACATTACAAGGAACAGCTATACACAATGAGAACTGGCATTCAACCAAGAATCTCTTAGCCATTCGGCATCTGAGGTATAGCTGAAACTGTGAGCTTTTGTTCCATGTTCTGAGCTTTGAAATAATGTTACTTTTACCCAGGTTTCTGCCACCCAAAACAATTTTGTATTTTCTTTATTTGTTAAATTAAACTTTGCGCCCTAGATTCTTCTGTTATTTACTTAATATTCTAGGAATAATACTACTCGAAAGGCAAGTCTAGATTTTACCACATGCTGTTCTAGCAAAAAAGAGATTCATGGCAAAGGTCTGGACATATTAAGTCTCACCTCCCTCGTGTCATTTTACTATGTTAATTTTGTAACTCAAGCTTTAAAAAACATCACACAAAAACTCCTCCATCTGACCTGGAGCTCTTTGGTATATGACCACAGTATTATCAGTTTTTTCTCTTGCTTTTTAATCCTTCTCCAAATGCTGTTCTCAGTGCTTCTATCTGTAAGTTTTACTTGCAGTGGTAAACTCACAATATAATACACAGATGGTGTATTATAAAATTGCATACCTAAAACCTAGATAATTTTATTAACCGATGTCACCCAAATAAATGAAAACAGGTCACTTCAGATGGCCAGGGTCCTGCGGTGGGACGTACAATAATGTGGAAGGAGCCCTTTGGCTACCCTCAAAGGACAGCTGCGTAAGCAAGAAATAAGCCTTTTTCGTCTCAAATAAATAAATAAATAAATGTTGTTTATAAATACAGGTGAATATCTATCACCTTAATAAATAAAAGAGAAGTGACATAGGAGAACAGAAGGAGCCCTGGGCTGAAATGCGGCCTGAGGGCTCACCCCCAGCTGGCATTTAACGTGTGGCTGCGGTAGTGACCGTTCTCACAGCCTCGGTCTCCTCACCTGCATAACATGAAATGGGGTTAACGATGTTGAGTTCTCAGGACGATTTGCAGAATAGAACTAAATAATAAGGGGAAATCTCTGAGCACAGCACCTGATGCGGGAGAAAGACATGTCTGTTCATACGTACATACGTGTGTGCATTCTTCCTTCCTAGCTCCGGTCTTCCCATTACTGTATCCAAAAATAAGTACCTCTCTACTTCAGTGCCACCTAGAAAACTGTGTTTGCCTCTCTAGGTTAATTTCAACTTCTCTTACTCTCTAAGCCATACCCTGCCTTCAGTTTAGAGACCCGAGTCATAAATACTCATCCCCTTTCCCTGATAATTCTTTTAGGAATTGATGTTGTTCTTCCTAGATCATTCTTACTACCTTCCCCACTCTTACCGTATCCTCATGGCACCCCCTTCTCCAACTGCAACACAAATGTTAATGTACAACTTTGAAGATCAAACTGATATTCCCGTTCAATGTCCATTCTTCCTGCTTCATCCTGAGACGCATTCTACCCATGTCCAGGACTCCACCATTTTTCTATACAAAGTCCTGCTCTAGAAAGCACGGTCCTGTTTTCAGTATCATTTACAAAGACAGTTCTCTCATACATCCTTCTTCCTCTACCGAAGTTATGCTACTGTGTCTCCTTTGATTTATCTCTCAAAGGTCCTCATATTACTTTGGTAGCCCATTACTGATGCCTACATCCCTATAAGACAAAAACAAGAAGGTCTTTTTAACTAAAGAGCCTTTCTTTTTATTGAGTGTTTACTACAGGCTAGGTTGTGTTGTAAGCACTTCATATGAATGCATCAGTCTCACAATAAGGCGAAATGCATTATTATCCCCATACAATAAATAAGAAAAGCGAAACACAAAAATTAACTGAAAATGACTAGAGAGCACCCAGCTACTAAATGACAGACCAGTATTCAGACCCTGGCATTCCGGCACTACCGTGTCACAGGCGACAAGGTGTGCTGGAAGCTCAAAAGTCAACAGTGCTTCCTGCAGAATGCTGTGGAAATAAGATTTACACCCAACCAAAGCAGAGGCTAAGAAAACAGTGCTCCTGGTGAGGAGACAGACAGAATTCAATGACTCTAGGGGGAAAAAACCCCTCCCGCCCCTCTGCATCTCAGCTCACGCTTGGCCCAGCACTCCCAGCCCTATTTTGGGGTACATGAGGAGATGGCGGGGTTTGCATTACTTTCACATCACTTTCACAAGTTCATGAGTAAGCCTGGAAGCATTATGAGAATCTCTCTCCTCTCTTCTCCAGAAAGCTCACATTTGAAAGTCTGGCAGAGAATCTTCTATCTTATCCTTCCACTTCCAACTCAGTACACATACTGGTTTTTACAATTCAGGCTCCAGGAAGTCCACCTACTTCTTGATTTCCATGGGAATTACACATATGTTCACCTTGTCATAATTCATCCAGCTGTGTGATTATGTGCTGTATATTTTTCTGTATGTAATTTACACCTTAATCACAATTTTTAAAAAGTCTATTTGAGCCCCAAATCATATGCAAAAAATAATGTGTTTTTGTATTTTCAACACTTCATCTTTCAACTTAACCCACCTGATATTGATAATATAATAATTAAGAGACAGATCTTAAAAATTTTTTTATACTGAAAAATATTAAATGAGCTAGCAAACAAACAGGTTAGGTCTTCAAGGTTCCTTAAATGACTAATCTTCTGCCTCCCATAATTCACAGATCCCAAGATCCAGCATTCCTAGCTACTTGCTGCTATCTGAATGCACATGTTTTTTCATACCTGGAATGCATTTTCATCTAATTCATTCAGCAAGTATGTCTTTAGTCAAGAAACAAAATTCAACAAAAAGACACAGTCTCTGCTTAGTGGGAAAAACAGATATTCACATAACCATGCAAATAATGTAGAAACGCAGCTGTGATCGGTGCTTGGAAGGAGACGTACCCGATGAGTGAGCATTTACAATAGAGAGGACTGGACTAGGAGAAGGCAGGCTTGCCAAGGAAGTAGCATGGGATTTGGGATCCAAAGTCCTGGACCAAGGAAGTGAGATGGGAGAAGCTTTCCAAACAAAGGGAAATGAATGTGCAAAGGCCCTGGGGTAAAAGGAGGCTGGTGAAAAAGAGGGGCTGAAAGAAGGCCACATCCTTGTCTGCTTTCAAAGTCCCCCCTCTCCCATCAAATACTGCTCAAATGTCACTTCCTCTGCGAGGTCGTTCCCTCCTTTCCATTTGCACTGTAAATGGATATATCCCTCACACCATTATAGCATTTCTTTTATCCTTCCGTTAGCACTTAGTTCACTGTATTGCAATTATCTGTTTATACATCTGTCTCCCTCACTAGGCTGAGAATTCATGGAGGGCAGGAGCAGTAAAGCACTGTCTCTCTCTCTCTCTCTCTCTCTCTCTCTCTCAGTGTACAGATATAAGCATATTTTAAATGCTCACTAAGTGTTTTACGAGTGAAATAGGACAACTTAACCATGTATACCATGCACACCCAGACGTAAACATTTTAACTTGAAACTGTATTACCTGCTTTGTGAGTTGTCTAAATTTTTTGCAACGACTCAGCTGGAAAGTTGCAACTTTTTTAAAAGCCTCTTTGCCCCCAAACTTAATGAATCATAAGGTGTTATTTACTTCAGCATCAGAAACAGCTGTCCTGACTTTGTTAGCACAACGTAATTCATTTTATAAATATCACACAATTATCTAATTTCTTAGTCTCTGCATGCTTTGAAAGGTGTTATTTTGGAAACAAGTCCTGGCCCATCGTAGGGAAATTCCCCAACCAGCGTTGTCATGGCTAAGTATATCTCTATATCTCCAGAAGCAATGAAAGACCAGGGAGGAAGCATAAATCCCCTGCTGTGGACTTCAGAGTGCTGACAGCCTGGCAGGGAAGGGGTCTGCACACCCCTCAGTCACGGCAGCAGTCACCTGGCCTGCTTGCGCTCACAGGTAATAATTTCAGAGCACAGCCAAGCCCACATTCAGCTTCCCTTCCCCAGAGCCACACAGCTGCCCGCCTGCCTGCCTTTGTAGGATTCGCCAGCAGAAGCGGGAAGGATTAGAAAACAGAGGCAGGCTTGTTTGCTGGCCTTTTTGCTGAGCCCTCCATATGGGAATAGCAGCCTTGGAGGTTTTCCTTACATGGTGTCAGCAACTCCACTGCAGATTCTCCAGCCACCTCCAAACCCAATCCCACCCTTTTAGGGAGAGGAAAAACAATGAAATCAAGATCAGGGTATTCCTGTTGCAACTCAATCCTCCGGCTCTCTGGCTATTCGATAGGGGGTTGTCAGAAAGGGCTCTCCCCACCCCTGCCCCCCACCCAAGGTCTATCAGGACCTGACATCTTTACAGGATTAAGGGGGAGGTTAGCAGTGGTGGGAGTGGTAATTTAAAACCGCACCTCCTGGAACCGTGTTTATGAATACAAGCAGATGTGTGCTCACCATTCCCATACTCGCAGGCACACTCCTGGAGGCCTGGAAGGGATGCATATCCCTGAGAACTGCCCTCGCCCAGGCCCTGTGCACTGCACCCCACTTCCTCCTCTGCCCTCAGAAGGGGCAGGATGTGGACCTCCTGGGAAAGGAGCCCTCCAGCAGCCCAGTCACGCGGCTGCCCTTTGATCTCTTCCCACCAGGCTGTGTTTGTGGGCTGGAGTTTTTGCAGGCATTTTTTTTTTTAAATCTGGCATACATGGAAGTTAGTACTTATTACAGATTTCCTGCCTTTATCTCATTTAATTATAAAAATCTCCTGGGAAGAAGGAAAAGCGTCTATGAAATGCCAGGGAAAGCCGCAGAAGCTATCACGGAAGGCCAGGTTGGGGGCTGGGGCACCTTGACGACTGGTGGTCTGCCTGGTGCGCTGCTGACCTTGCGGCACCTGGCCCATCCCACAGTACGGTTGTGTGAGTGACCCCTCTGCTTCAGTCTTACTGTCCGTCTGCCTTGCACAGCCGGGCCCTCGCGTGTCTCTTTCTCTCAGGCAGGGCCAGGCCAGGGAGGCAGGGGGCAGAATGTGAGGCTGGACTGTGGTGGGTCGGGGATGTCCCAGGACCCTTGTCTGAGCTTCTGCCTCAGGCTCATCCTTAGGAGCCCGAGTACATACTTTCCACAGGCACTAGTCCCCCTTATCTGCATAACACATGTTCCCATTGGAATGCCTGAATCCAAGGAGAATACAGAACTCTATATATGATATGCATTTTTCCATACATACAAACCTATGATAAGCTTAATTTATAAATTAGGCACAGTAAGAGATTAATAACTAATAAAATAGAATAATTATAATTGTAATAAATATGCTGTAATAAAAGTTACGTGAACATGGTCTCTCAGAATATTATATCGAACTGTGCTCACCTTTTCACTGATAGGTGCTTCAAGGCTTCCCTGGGCCATATCTGCTCTTACACTTTGGGGCATCATTAAGTTATTTGGACACAAGTACCGAGACACAGACACAACCCATCTGATAACTGAGACCGCTCGTAACCAACAGGCAGGGCGCGTATACAGGTACACAGTGTGGAGGCACTGGACAAAGGATGATTCACATCTCAGGCAGAACGGAGCAGGATGGCGGGAAATTCAACCCCACTACTCAGAGCAGTGTGCAATTTAAAACTCATGTGCTGTTTATTTCTGGAATTTTCCATTTAATATTTTCAGACCACTGCTGACCACAGGAAACTGAAAGCAGAGAAAGCAAAACAGTGAATAAGGGGGGACCACTGTACTCCCCTTCCAAAGGAAAGAATATCCCTAGGGACGGGTCAGAATAAAGCATTCTCCTATGGGAACCGTCTCAGATCAGCCCTGACCCCATTCCACTCCTCACCATGTTCTTATAGTCCATGCACATGTCTTATTGGGCATTTGTTACATTTTCAGAAGAGTATTTAACCTATCAGTCACTGGCAATAGAATGTAAGCCCATAGAGGTCAGGAAATGTTTAGCATATAATAAGGCACTCATTAAATGTAGATGAAGTAATCTAAGAATATTCAGTAAAGCCTCCAGTCAAACAAACTTTTCACTGGTTCACTTCAAATACCAAAGAGTCTGTATTTTAAATAAACCAATATTTACTCAGAAATTATGTGCTAAGACTGCTCATAGAAGGCAAATTTGAACCCATAAAGGCAGTGCTGCCAGATCCTAAAACTTCTTTATTTTCCCCATAACGTGATATATATTCTGTTGTTGCAGACATTTCAACGCTTTGAAAATGAAATCGGCATGTCTCCACAAGCCCATTCTGACTCCCTGAGAAATGGCGGAGAGCAACCTCGGGTGTTTCCTCGTCACCTCCCACCTGCCACCCTGACACAGTGCTCGGCATTCCGGGTTTCACAACATTGTAGTTAAGCTCACGACCTTGGGCCTGGCTCCCAGGACGAATGGCCTGAATTTAGACGGATGCCAGCTTTCTCTAATTTTGAATTCAGCACTCCTGTAGGCCAGACTCATCAGCCCTAAAGCCCCACTCACTACACAGGAAAACTGCAGGGGAAGATCAGAACCGTGCCTCCAAGTGCTTGCGCACCTCTGAAGTTTCCTCTAATCTCTCCTCACAGCCGAAATGCGAAGAAAGCTAGGATCTCGGGCTCCATGAGGACCAATTATTTAACAGCATAAAAATGCTTTAGCAATAATTTAGGGTTCCCAGATTTTAAAGCAGACAAGGCCACTATAGAGCCAACTCAAGGAAACTAAAAATCCCCCAAAAGAGTAAAAATTATGGGGTTTATAGTTACCAATTCTGCTCTCTCAAAAAGTTACAAATGAACAAGGCTTATTTCTCACAGGCATATGGCAAAAAAGGCATATAAACTATGTTTTCTGAAGAAAAATAAAGTACATTATGGTCCCACACAACCTTAGAAACTAGAGCTTGATGCTTTAAAGCGTATCCTATAATCCAGGTATCAGCAAACTTTCTATGAAAAATACTAAACATCCTTGGTTTTATGAGCCACATACCTTTTGTCCCATTTACACAGCTGTGCCTTTACAGCCCCAAAGCAGCCACAGATAAAGGAGTATCCCAACAAAACTTTACTTACAAAAGCAGGTGATATAACCAGTGGTTGGGTGCATCGACATTACCAACAAGGTTAACTGTGGAAGACCCAGCCTTCAGCAGCCCCATCCCAGCGCAGTCCTGCCGGCCAGCACTGACTCTGAGCAAACACAGCTCAGCCGCCCTGGGCTACTGTCTCAGCAGAGTATTAATATGACAATGATCCCTGTGTTTGAAGACTGTGCTTCAGAACTGTTGAAATAGTTCCAGCATCAATGGGTATCTATGCTTTCTTTTGCAAATAATGATGAGTTTTAAGAAACTGCATGCCTATGTGAGCCAGTCAAACAGCTGGGACCTAGAAAAGGGGTATGAAGTCAGAAGATGCGTCCACATGGAACTCCAGTCAAGGATTCTGATCTGAATATAACCATCTACACCCATCTACTCAGAGCCACCGTATCAGTCATTTGCTAGAGCACCAAGCTACGTCATGGGGGTAAAAATATTTAACAACGAAAGTATATATCCAGATCTTACAGATACTTAAGGATCTTATGAGTTATCTGGGGGAGAAAAAAGCATTTAATTTATACTAAGAAACTGAGGTAGAAAGAAACTGTCACTGAGACAGAAATGGTCACTTGCCCAAGATCACAAAGCTGGATCACAGAGGAGGCAAGGCTATGCAACGGTGAACCACGTGTTCTAGGAAGAGACCACAGAAGCTACGGTTCCACAATGTACTCCCAGCCCTGACAATAGATCCTGGTATACAGAAGGCGATTAAGAAATACTGTTGGGCCCTGGCTGGTGTAGCTCAGTGGATTGAGCGCGGGCTGGGAACCAGAGGGTCCCGGTTCGATTCCCAGTCAGGGCACATGCCTGGGTTTCGGCCTGGGTCCCCAGTGAGGGCCATGTGAGGAGCAACCATACATTGCTGTTTCTCTCCCTCTCTGTCTCCTTCCCTTCCCCTCTCTCTAAAATAAATAAATAAAATCTTAAAAAAAAAAAAAAGAAATACTGTTGGATAAACAGCTAAAGAATTAATGAATAAACCAAACTGTATGGACTTATAAAAACCTTATTCAAAGAGAATGTTCTATGTGTAACTTTCTTCACAAGGTTGAACTGTGCATGTAGTCCTTCAGACACCACCGTAAACTGCTGAACAATGTGAGCAGCCTAAAGGAGCAGAGCACCCCTCAAGGCAGCTAGTTCCATCCTAAACAATGACTTAAGCATGATGAGAATCCGCCTGGAACATCAATGACGACTGCAACGTCTTCAACGACGACTCGCAGAGGATTCAGCCTAAGCGTCCTCATGCTGTCTGCCCGAGGTTTCCCAGGCCTTGGAACGCGCAAGCCTGATTGCTTAAAGGGGTTATGGCGTATTTAGCATTGCGTACGCCCACTCGTCCGTCACTGCGGGACTTCGTGGTATACAAAGCAAGCTCTTCAAAGCAGGGGTTAGGAGCCACTCTCTGAGTGTTCCTGACCGTTGCCATGTTCCCCCTACCTGACAACAGACAGGACAGGTGCTGCCCTGGGAGACCTCGCTGTATTGAGTGGTGCTCCTACGCGACCACCATCAGATCTAAGCGCCTCACCCAGCTCCACAGTTGAAGGTCAAGTGGAAACAACCTGCATTCCTTCCACAGGTGTTGGCCTTTTAAAAGGAATGCAGACTTTGAGCTCCATTTATGTTTTCAAAATATTGCTTTTTCTTTGAACTTGGAATGTGTAACTTTATCCACAGGCTGTGTGATTTTACATTCACCCAGACTCTACCTCTATGGCATGGCTGTTCAACCTCAACTATTAATATTTAAAAAATCCTTAGAGAATCCCACTACAGGGAACTAGAAAATAAATTTTCTTCTACTTTTCCTCAGAAAAACCATATATAAATGTAAATAAGTAAGTACACGCACACAGCACGTATTTTTAAGGGAGGAGAGGTAGAATGTCAGCCTTAACTAAAAGATCTGGAATATTCACCAGCCACTTTGGGCCCTCCTTTCTAAAAGTCTTTAACAATGGCCTCTCAGCAGCAGGCCACGAGAGAGCCAGAAGTAATTAAGAGTAGAAAAAGGTCCTGCTCCTTAATCACTTAATTTTTTCAAAAAAAAAAAAAAAAAAAAAGCCTACCAAATAATATGTTTGGCTGATTTATAAAACTTCTGCATACTTTCCAAAAGGCTGCAAAGCAACAGCAAATAATATTATACGAATCAATTATGAAATAATTGAAACATTTAAAACATGACCTCTGCAAGTAAATATTTTAGACAACACTAATTCTTTTTGTTTATTGATATAACTCTTTTCCAGCAATACTATTAATACAGAACTGAATTTATAAAAACTTTTAAACTACTGAAGAGGAGCGCGCGCACACAGGTACTTTCCCTTCATTTCCTACACACACACAATTTTCCAGGGTGACACACTCACAGACACACCTTTACAGAACTGAAATGCCACATTCAAAATAAATTCAAAACATTTACAGCATAAATTCAGATATCTGAGGGGGGTTTCCCACAATTAAATTTGCTGTGCTATCAACAAAATCAGTTTATTTTAAGATTGCCTGTCCAATATATAAATTTCCCTTTGTGTTTGAAATACTTCTATCAGATAAGATAGCTTTTGTTTGAACTGCTATTTTCAGAATTTGCTTTGGGGTTTTGAATACACACAGTGAAGTAACTTGAGATTTCCTACCCTGCTTTAAAATGTGTTTCTTCTGTCTGTTTGTATTTAGTAATTTCCTGTCAAATAACCTCACATAATTAACTTTCCTTGCTCCAACCTACTTTTTTTCCCCATTCCTACTTCCTGAGGACGGTAATAAAATGCTGATTACACTCGGCTGTTATCTGCCTTTTCCTCCACCATCCCCCTCCTTCGCTCCCTTTGTCAGAGCCCACACTCAGGTTTCAACAGTTGGTGGATTGTGGGAGACCTGGGACAGAAAGGAAGCAAATCAGACTTCAGGAGCTCCTGTTCATCAGCATTTATTGGATAGCCCTATTGTGAACTGGGGCCAATCAAGTAGTGGGAGGTATGTCTTTTCCCCAAATTCAGGGAAATCCATGGACCAAATCCTGCCTCCCCCTACTATTCCTGATGTGTATGGGAATGCCTCCCTCCCACTCACTCCTGGTTAAGAGCTGGGATGGCTAGAAAAAGCGATAGTCCTAAGAGGCTCCAGACAGGAAAATACCCATCAATGCTTACAGAATTTTATTTACAGGTATAAACAGAAATTAAACCTGGCTTTTTTCATACGACTGAGTGGATCAGCACATGTTACTTCTTGATAATTAATCTTTCATTTCACACTAATTGCACAGTTTATTGAAATTATACAAGTCATTCATTAGCTTTATTATCCAGACATTCCAAAGGCATTCTTCCTAAGATATGGCTGGGGGGGAAAAAGCAAAAAATGTTGACTACATCAAATATTAATGTTGGTACTTGCAGAACACAATGAGGGATCACCGTTATGTCTATCAGGGTTCCTTACGCTTGCACTGTTGACATATGGAAACCATTCATTCTTTGTCGGGGGAAGGGGTCCTGTTCATTGTCCTGTAGGATGTTTAGCAGCATCCATGACCTCCAGACACTAGATGCAAGTAGTATTTTCAACCCCTCCTGTCTGTGACCTTCAAAAATGTCTCCATACATTGGCAAATGCCCTGGGAACAAAATCTCCCTCAGGTGAATTAACAACAATGATATATATTAAACTCAGAATAGTGAAGCGGCTTCTCTTTATTCTTTGCAGACAAAAATACTGTCTGTGAAATCTCCAGCCACTTCAACATGAAGGACACAACCTTATAATTCCAGAAAGTGTCTCCATAGTGACCACTAAATATGTAAGAAGAAAACGACCATGACTTCAAATTATGACAGTGCCTTAAGTTCATGAGTGTCACATCCCATTGTTCCAAACCCATCACAAAGAGTAAAAGACACTTAAGTCCCGGGGTACAAAAATCATGAACATTTTCATGGACCAGAAACAGGCCAGAAATGCCAACTAGCAACAGGGGCTAAACCACAGGATGCTGGAATTTGAGCTGTCTAAGCCCATGGTGTTTGTGAGCTCAATGCCTGAGAGCACAGTCCACAGCCTAGCAGCTTCACTCAGAGGTGGGTGCCCTAGAGAAACTCCTGAATGGGTGCATCAGCTGACATGCACAAGAGTATTCATAAGTGTACCACTACTGATAGAAAAGAGAGAGAGACAGAGAGAGAGAGAGAGAGAGAGAGAAAACAAAAGTCCACTAATGAGCAAAGGGATAAATATACTGTAATGTATGCCAATACTGTAATATTATTCAGTTACAAAAGAAAAATAGCTACTCCAGGTAATACTAGTGAATCTTAGAAACATGATTTTGAATAAAGAGCAAGTCACAAAAGACTACTCACAATGTGAAAATATTTTTATGATGTTCAAATACAAGCAAATCTAAATCTATTGAACTTACTTTTAAAAATCCAATGTGTGTGTTTTTAAAGGCAAAAGAATGAGAAATACTAAATTCAGATTAGTGGTTTCCTCTGGGGAGGAACTAAAGGGTTATAGACAGGTAAAGTAAACTGCACTGGAAATGCCTGTGATGAATTGATATTCATTTACAATAATGCTACATTATATACATACACACATACACAATACATGTATGTGTGTGCATTGATTGTGTATATCAAATAGTACATAACAATTTTTAAAAATTTCTTTATCAGGAAAAGGGAAAAAGGACCCAGAAAAATAATGGTAAACAAAAAGCAAAATATTAAAGGATGTACTTAAGTAAAATAAAAAGTGAAGTCAAGGGATATTTTTTAAAAGCATAGGAATATAAGAAACAACAAAGAAATTGACAATGTATCAGTAAATTTGAATGATAACTGAGAAAGTAACTAATCTTTGAGGTTTAAAAGGGTAAAGTTAAAACTTCAGGCAACAAAAACAAAATGTTGGTTGTTTGGTGGGTAGATAAGGCATGCTCAAGTCCTTTTCTTTTCTTTTTTTTTTTTTTTAAGATTTCATTTATTTTTAGAGAGGGGGAGGGAGGGAGAAAGAGAGAGAGAAACATCAATGTGTGGTTGCCTCTTCTGCATCTCATACTGGGGACCTGGCCCGCAACCCAGGCATGTCCCCTGACTGGGAATTGAACTCTTTGGTTCTCAGGCCTACGCTCAATCTACTGAGCTACACCAGCCAGGGCTCAAGTCCTTTTCATAGTCAGGAAGGCAGTAAACATACTGAGTAACTGTAGATTTTATTAGAAAAATTTACAGTTATAGAACACATAGGATCTTAAACACTTACAAGCAATCACTGAAAAATATCAGAAATTTCATCTCTTCCTTTCAATCCAGCAGAGAGGGAAAAAAAATAGAGAAAGTTTTATGGAATCATATATCAGGAAATGAGAAAAAAAGAACTAAGGATAAAAAAATGGTAATAGGACTCACTAAGCTGTAACAGGGTGGAAATAAATATACATATGTAATTACAATAAAATACATATGTAATTACAATAAATACATATGTAATTACAATAAAATTAAACTTACAAAACACACCTACTAAAAGGTAATCTCAGAGAGGCTTAAAAAAGAGAAATCTAAAACAACACTCCGAGGAGGACTAAATATAAAGGGTTAGAAAAGATGGAACAGGCAAATAATAACCGAGAGTAAGGCTGTCCTCATAGTAGTATCAGAAAAAGCAGAATTTAAGGGGAAAATATCTAAAGAGTTAAAAAGTGACTCATCATAATAATAAAAGGAATAGTCCATGAACATGGAACCATCTAATACTTGTGTTTACAAAATAACATACAGGGGCCAGTACAAATAATGCCCCTTTTCATTATAAAATATTTTATTACAAAATCACAAGCATGTAATTCTGTAACTTAACAATATCACATTCAAGCACACCATATGACATTTTAGGTGCAATGTTCAAATTAAAACTATAAACTATTACATCCATATCATTACCGCACCAACCACACTCACGAGGGCGTTACTTCTGCCGGACCCTGTATATAGCCTTTGAGGAAGGGAAGAAACAACATATTCTTTATGCTATTTACCATTAGAGGCTTAAAATTCATGAAAGACAGGTAGATTTATAGCTGACGTTTGCTTTTTTGGTCTTTAGTATAGTTCAAGTTTATAATTTTAACATGAAAACCTATGAAAAAATCATAATTATTGATAAAACATCAAAATTAGGAAAAAGACAAAATGTCTTCTGTAACTGCTTTTACTCATTATTACACTAATAATCCTAACCAATGAAATAAAATAAAATAATGACATAATAGGTAAATAATTGGGTATAAAAATATTTAAGCTGTCCTTATTTGTAGATTATATGGTGTCTACATAGAGAAGGTAATAGAATCTGAAAATTAACAGAAATAAGAGTAACTTCACAAGGCAGCTGTACAGATATTAAACATGAAAAAATAGAAGCATTGCTATAAATCATTACAGTCATTCAGAAAACATAATAGAAAAACAAACCACTTTACAATAAGCAATAAATAGTATAAAATTCCTAGAAAGAACATTTTTTAAAAGATGCACACGACCACTTACAGAACAGACACACCGAGAATGTGCAAAGCAAAGGAAACTCTCAGTAAGTGGACGTGGAGAGCGCTCATGAATATATATATGAATTCAAAACTGAAAAACAATCTCAATTCTCCCCCAAATAAAACGCAATGCCAAAAAAATAACAACATGCTGTTTTGTGGAATATGGCAAACTAATCCAAAAAGTTACATGGAGAACCAAAGGCAGAGAGAAGTTCAAATTTTGAAGAAGAAAAAATTGAGGGAATATACCCTACAAGAGAACAATGATATTGATAAAGGCACAGGCACTGGGGCAAGCTAATACAACGCAGGCTCCGACAGTTAGATGTGGAACAGAATCGAGATGCCTAACAAAAAGTGCGAACATGTGAAAAAAAGAACAAAGTAGTCACAGGGAAGCCTGACATCTAGGGTTTGGAAACGCACCCCAACATGCACACATGTAAGCATTACAGAACATAAAGAGGCCAGAGGAGCCTATGTGGAATAGTCAACAGGGACGATGAAGTCGGTGGGCAGTCGCAAAAGCAGGAGTAACTCGACTCACATGCAGGATGAGGTGGGGCCTTCTGGGTGGAGGGGCTGCCGCAAGGAGAGTAGTGATGAAGGGCATATGAGCAACCAGAGAGGGCAAGACTATGTCTAAAAAGCAGCAAAGAGATTACACTGGTTAACAGTGAAAGCAAAAATGAGATGGGAGAAAACAGAATCAGATTTAAATTCAAATTACTTCAACAGATATTTCGATCCCTACCACCATGCTGGGAATGGCACAGAAACAGTGATTCAGTCAGGACCCAAGATTTGATGCAGGATTTAGGAGTAGCTTATGTTGCCCTGGCTGGTGTGGCTCAGTGGACTGAGTGCCGGCCTGTGAACTGAAAGGCTGGCCGTTCCACTCCCAGCCGGGGCACGTGCCCGGGTTGCAGGCCAGGTCCCCAGTTGGGGGCATGTGAGAGGCAACGAATCGATGTATGTCTCACACACTGATGTTTCTCTCCCTCTCCTTCCCCTCTCTCAAATAGTAAATAAATTAAATCTTTTTAAAAAAGTAGGATATCTCAATCCCCAGAAATCATCACCAGCAGTTTATTTTCTGGCACTACTGTGAAGCAGCAAGAACTCTGAACCTGGAGTCAAAAACACGGATTCGTTTGCAGATAACATAACGTTAATATTTAGAAAACCCTGAAGACTCCAAAAAAAAAAATTGTTAGAACTAATAAATGAATTGGATAAAGTAGCAGGATACAAAATTAAAATCTGTCACACTTCTATACAGTAACAATGGCGTATCAGAAAGAAAAGTTAAGAGCACAATCCCACTTCCCACTGCAACAGGAAGAATGCCTAAGAACACATTCATCCGAAGAGGCGAAAGGCCTGCACACTGACAGCGGGGATACAGTGATGGCACACGGTGAAGAAGACACAGATAAAAGAGAAGTCACTGCATGCTCATGCCCCAGGAGAAATAAGTTGGTTAAACAGCCATACTACCGGAAGCCATCTCCAAATTCAACACAATCTCTATCAAAATTGCAATGGCATTTTTTATACAGCTAGAACAAATAATTCTGACATTTGTAGGGATATACTAAAAACCCTGAATCACCAAAGCAGTTTGGAGAAAGAAGTATCACACTTTCAGATTTCAAATTATATTACAAAGTTAGAGTAATCAAAAAATCATGGTATTGGTATAAAAACAGAAGCATAGGTTAGTGGAAAAAAGAACAAAAAGCCCAGAAATTAACCTAATATTGACAAATTAATATAGGTCAATTAATTTACAACAAAGGGGCAAAAACATGCGATGGGGAAGGAACAGTCTCTTCAATAAATGGTGTTGGGAAAAGTAGACAACAATAATCAAGAGAATGAAACTGAACCACTATTTTACACTCTCCACGAATATTAACTTAAATGGATTGTAGACCTGAATGTAAGACCTGAAACCATAAAATTCCTAGAAGAAAACAGGCAGTAAGCTCCTGGACATCAATCTCGGCGACTTTTTTTGTATCTAACTGCAAAGACAAGGGAAGGGCAACAAAAGCAAAATAAACAAACGGGACTGTATCTACTGAAAAGTTCTGCACAGCAAAGGAAGTCGTCAACAAACAAAGGCAAACTCCTGAATAGGAGAATACATTTGCAAATCATCTCTAACAAGGTGTTAATATCCAAAATATATTTTAAAAATGCATACAACTCAATAGCAAAAAAAAAAATTCAGATTAATAAAATGAGTACAAAATCTGAATAGACATTTTTCCAAAGAAGACATACAGATGGCAAACAGGCACCTGATTAGATGCTCAACGTCACTAATCAT
This sequence comes from Micronycteris hirsuta, assembly GCA_004026765.1. Lineage (NCBI taxonomy): Eukaryota > Metazoa > Chordata > Mammalia > Chiroptera > Phyllostomidae > Micronycteris > Micronycteris hirsuta. The sequence continues at coordinate 93,867 of PVJI01005580.1, forward strand.
CAGGGAAATGAAAACCAAAACTACAAAGAGGTATCACCTCACACCTGTCAGAATTGTTATTACCAAAAAGACAAGAAATAAGTTGGCAAGGATGTGCAGAAATGAAAAGTCTCATGCAGTGTTGGTGGGAATGTACAAGTGGTGCAGCTACTATGGAAAACAGTATGAAAGTTTATCAAAATATTAAAAATAGAACTACCACGTGATCCAGCAATTCTACTTCTGGGTATCTATCTAAAGAAAATGAAAACATTTATTTGTGAAGTATATGCACACTTGACCTCTGGTCAAAATGGCAGCAAAGGTAAACACAGCACTCACCTCCTCCTCCAAGCACATCAAAATTACAGCTAAACTAGGTCTCTTGCTGCAGCGACACAAGTGGGAGTCGGGACCTCGATTTGGCAGCCAAGGCCAAGGATTGTTTTAAGAAAATGGCAGACAAACCGGACATGGGGGAAATCTCCAGCTTCGGATAAGGCCAAGCTGAAGAAGACGGAGATGCAGGAGAACACCCTGCTGACCAAAGAGACCATTGAGCAGGAGAAGCAGAGTGAAATTTCTTAAGAACCTGGAGGATCCCCACCGCCACCCCCCCCCAGCATCTTTGGGACCCCAGTCGTGAGGTGGACAAAAAGCTACCGGCAAAATGGACATGAGCGACAAACTGCACTGTGAACCCAGACATTCCGCGCCCATGCCATCAGCCGTGGGTCTCTGAGGGGACCCCGCCCCATTCAAACCGCCAAATTTTCCGGTTTGCCCTGGGATATTGTAGAAAACTATTTGTATGATTAATAAAAATAAAACACACCTCGTGGCAAAAAAAAAAAATTACAGCTAAACTACAGAACAGCCATCATTGAGAACTGCTTGAAATCTGGCCGAATGGAAGTCCTACAACTAGGGAATTGAAGAAGCCACACTGAGACTGGTAGGAGGAGCAGAGACATGGATACGGCTGTTCCCACATCCCATTGTGGCAGATAAAAA